>JAVXUK010000052.1:0-12205 GCA_032191725.1 Narcissus pseudonarcissus | reverse complement strand
CGGAGGCAGGATTAGGGAAGTCACATCGACTTCGCCGAACCTGGGTAAATCTGTGTCTTGTGGTGTGCTTTTCTCTGCTGCTTGTTGGTTGTCTTTGGGTTTCTTTGAATCGATTGTAATCTCTCTAGATCCGTAGCAGGTTGTGTTAGGCTGCTGTTGATTGTTCTCTCGCTGCGCGATCGATTAATAAATCCTAACATGAAATCGGGGAGCTTTCCTATTCAGGCTCCCGTGGTGGAGGTTGTTTGCTTCTTGATTTTGGGAACCCATAGGGTACCCGAAGAAATTTTCTTCAATGTTCTTGAACTCATGGAGTTTATTCGGCAAGGTGCTTTCTTACAAATCACCTCCTGTTATGTTGAGGTTTCTGACTTATGCTCACCTTAATTTTATGCAGGTGTAATCAGTTTTGACGGCGACTCCACATCCATTAGATATGGGGCAGCCTCGGATCCTTTTGAGGATCTCGAAGACATCTTTCTTCTACCGCTTGCAGATTTGTGCAGTTGGGAAGTCACCTTAAAAGCCAGGAGTCCATAACTCTAGTAATGCGGTAGGAAGGGCCTAGCCATCATACAAATGGGTAGGCACCTTAATGCCTGGAAGATGGCTTATTCGATGGAGGAGGAAACCATCTTGTCCACCATCCCATCTGCCGTGGCGATAATTCCACCGGGCAATTTTTCAAGGACGGGGAGGATAGGTGCACAGGAGAAGGCATTATATTCAAAACCCACATGTGGGCAGATTTTCACTCCCGCCATCCTCGAGTCCCTCCCTGTAGGTGATACAGATCGTGATCCTACACAGATTATGGGCATAGCACGCGCCTTTAGATTTCCTTTTGTAGATATCTGGCGGATGGTGATTATATGTATAATCGGTCTTTTACTGGAATCCTCGTTGTATATTTATGTAACATTTAACTGAGAATGAAATAAAAGAGAAATTTCTTTCATCGTTTCATATTTGTATCATGTTTTGTAAGCTTCTCTTTTTTCTGTGAACTTCTTTGTAGCTTTGTCATGTTACTAGAGAATCAATAAAGAAGGGGTTGGCTTTGAAACTTTTGGGTTGGAGTGAAGATTAAGCCATGAAGTGCATCCACCGCACAACCTAACTAATAGCCCCTACTATTGTACGACCAAAAGAAGTAGTTATGATACATCTCTGGTACATGCTCTGCGGAGCGCTTTTACAACGTGTTTTTTGCCGAGATTTTGGCGGATATGTATATGTGGTCTTTGATATGGAAAGAGGTTAGACCATGGAGCACACTACCCCACATCCTTTGCTACGATCCCTACCATCGTACGATCTCGAGGAGTAACTTTGGTACTGAACGAGTTAGGCCTTACTAGTATAATGCACGTGCGATGCACGCCTATATAAAATTATTATTTAGTTTAATTTGTAATGCACAAACATGTAAAATTATTATTAAAACCCACGTCCATGTACTTGCCCTAGCAAATTGAATTTGTGTGCGCTGTCGGGCTTGTGCGTGCCCCCTGCGATGTGTTTTTTATTTCAAGCTGAGGAGTTGCTACCACATGTTCATTGGAGAGGTGTTGGAGACAATTCTGAAAGGGGATTCAATTGAGGTTGCTGGGCTATATAAGTAGTATAGAAATGATCCACGTGCCTCTAATATTATGCACGTGCGATGCACGTGCTTTCTTCAAAAAAGAACAAAGTTGAAAAGCGAATTTGAGGGGGTTACTATAGAACGGACTTCTCTGGTTATTAAGTAGTAGACTGTACAAAATATTGAAAAAATAACAAAATCTTTAACTCAGTAATCTTTCTTCAATTGCTCGCATTTAATCTTTTTTTCAATTTAATCGTTGTAAGAACGTCTAAATAACACTTCAACTAATCTTTGTCATAGAGCAGAAAAATTCTCAAGCAGGAAAAAAAAATTCGACTAATCTCGCAGCAAAAAAAATTAAATTATTTTTACGTAATAACTTACTGAGTAGTGAAACGTAACTTAGAATTTTTCTTCAAAATTATGTTTATGTAAAAAGACAAAAAAAAATTACGAATCTCATAGAAGGGGCAACTCAAGAGGGCCATATAATATAATTCAAGAAAACACCACCTTTACATACATATACCCATGCCTAAATTGCTCAGTCAATGCATAAGACAGGCCGCCAACATGCATCAACTTCAAATAAGCCATGTGCCAACTGCCTATTCATTTTCCCCTCCCCACCTCCAGCCGATAAGTCAAAGGACACAGGCCAACACACCTCAGCTTCAGCTTGCCTACATGCCCACTCCCTGTTATTCACTTTCATCTTTGCACTCCAGCCAATGTGGGACTATGCACTCCAATAAGAAAAATAAAAATAAAATGTTCGGGGGAAAAAACTAAAATTTGAAACAATATCGTACGTCTGAAACAAAATGTTCGGCTTTTCAAGGTTCGAGTGGAACATAAGTCTCCGATTTTAGAAATGTTCCTCCTCCGAACTGCACGAACCTATCCATTTAGAAAACAATGAGGTTTGCCAAAAAACTCGATATAACTATTCCGTCTCATACATATTCATTTATTGTTCCAAGTAATTGTCCAATGATTCAATGTCAATATATACTGATTCAGAATGTTAATGCAATTTCTGCATGTTTCATATTAGAAGTCTACTGAGATTTTCCTAATTTGTTGTTCCTTCACAAATGTTATTTTCCATAGCTATCGAGCACCCAACTTTAATCAAAACGTGCATCGCATGTGTCGTAATCCAGTACGTAAATTATATAGTGCATGATGTCTATCTCAAAAATGATGTAAGTTCAAGGCATTTTGCAAACAATCAAATCGTCACCATCCAAGTCAATTACCATAAAAATGAGATCTACTATGGAACAATGCCTCAAATAATCAAATCTGGTTTGTTAATTTCTCTTAGAGTTCAAAATTGAACATTTTTTAAAGTAACCAAAACTGAACCTTTTTTAAAGTAACCAAGAAATGAACATAATAAACATCAACTTTTTCGGTGGTAGCAAAAGCTCTCTGTGCAGTTAGTGCACCACTTTGACGATCATTTTTGATGACTTCAACAGATTAGGAGTCGTTATGGTAGGACATTTGGAATCATCTATACAATGTTAAAAAATAGTAAAATGTTGAGATTTGGTAATTCATGGAAGCAAAAGAAACAAATAACCATTGATATTTACCTTCTTTCTCAGTGTCATGATCCACTCGAATGGACGCTCCACGGTTAGCAACTTCCTAAGAAAGATAATAGATAAATAAATAAATAAATAATGTTCAAATGTTTTTATAACGGGGGCATTTAACACTATTCGTAGATTTAGGACGTGTACCCATTTTAATGTGTCGATATCAGTGGTCGTGTGCCTTCCAGTGAGTCGACGCTCATTCCTGCACAAATTAAGCTTGGTTTCAAGAATTGCTTCAGTGCAAAGGTGGTGGACGTATAACACTAACAATGGATCAACAAAACCATAAGCCGATTGATCCTCACTTCTAAAATTGCAATCTTTAGCTCGGAATCAATCAGATCCTTCCAATCAAAATCATCATTAACTAAGATTCAATTCATTCACCATGTACAGCAGTAGCATCCATTAAAAGATAGGGTTTTTTTGGAATACAACCCCCAAATCTTCCTATTTTTGAAAATCAACCCCCAATTCTTTTTATTTCAAGATTCAACCCCCACTCCTGTAAAATGACGATCATACCCTTACCCCATGTTTCATCCTCATGCCGTCCGTTCGAGATCTCATCAGCATCGACGGTGGCCTCCGGGAGTGCATGCGACATCACCATGAAACATGGGTGGTGATGGTGGTGACGTCGATCGCTGATCATGGTTAGGCCGCCAGTGGTGGTCGCCATGGCCGTCGGAAGGGGGAGGATGACCGTGAAACAGGGGGAGAATGAGGAAGGAGGAGGGGTAGGAAGGTAATTTTGCCCCCTAATTTAAATCAATTTGGGTTGTATTTGGGTAACTTAAAGAATTGGGGGTTGAATCTTGAAATAAAAAGAATTGGGGGTTGATTTTCAAAAATAGGAAGATTTGGGGGTTGTATTCCGAAAAAAACCCTAAAAGATAATACCACACTGACAAAGAGATGGCCATTCATGCAAATGAATGTCAACATTGAATCCAATCTTTCCTATTATATTAAAAATATGAAAACATAGATAAACTATGGAACTAATTTAGCAAAATCCAAGCATTAGCTTAAAGATCTGTTCCACAGGTGGTGCAGCAAAAAATAGTAACAATGAATCAATAAAACAAAAAACGAATTGAAACCCATTTAGAAAAATCTTATCTTTATGTCAAACCAAATCAGATCCATTCAATTTAAACCATCATCAACCAAGTAATAATTCATTCACCAACATCATCAAACAGTGATACGAACAAAAAGAGATAAAGGAAAAGATTGAGATTAAAGTTTATACCAGAAGAGAATCCTCTGTGAAAGGTAGAGATCTTGAGGTAAGTGGTGGCTCTTGCAGCCCACAATACCCTCTGCAAATTTAAAAAATCAATTTTTAAACCCACAGCATGGCCTTCATAAACTTTGACTCATCCTTCATCCCTCCTATGATGTAAATCTCCCCCCTGATGAGAAATTGAGGATGATTTGGCGAAATTTTTGGGGGAAGAATGGAAACCCTAGAATATTATTGTGGGAGAGGGAAGAATTTGGGAATGGAGCTTTGTAAAGAGGGGTTTGAAAATTTTCTGCAGAAAACATGGGTCGAATTTGGGCGGGCATGGGTGGGCTGGGAAGGATTTTTTTTTTAATTTGATGAGGAGGGGACACGTGGCAAGAATGAGGTGTTGGTGACAATTAAATTCTTTAAGGAGATTCAATTGGAAGGTTTGGGTTATATAGGTAGTATAGATAGAGCTGGAATTACGGTGGGTTACCGAGTTTCCTTATCCCAATGACTTTTGTATGTGATCCTGGATAGAATAGGTATATGGTTTTCCTATCTAAGCAGTTCACATGGAAACTTCGACTCATGGTTTGGATTAGCATGTGACCTGACGAATGTTCATTTCGTCATGTCAGCGTCCAAGATTTAGCGTTCGAATTTGATATGAAGAAGGTGAATCAGGCTGACTTCAAGATTTGAATGCGAGTATAATGTGGGTTTGTGTTGGAAGGAAAGCATACTGTCTGACGCCACAGTCTAATGTCAGATTGACCTTCAGTTCAAACACAGATATAATATGGATATGTTTTGAATTTGATGTGAAATGAGCCTGCTTAACGCCACACGCAGCCAGGTTGTACTTCACGATTAAGATGTTGAATTTGATATGAAATATATATGTTGATCTTTGTAGATATTCCAGGGATATTTCAAGATTCAGATTTGCATGTGATTCATATTTGATTTGAAAGGCAAGTATGTGCCATGATTTGGATTTGATTTGAAGTAGGATGCCTGACGCCACATCATGGTCAGGGCTACTTCTGTTTTGGACTATATATGGATTTTGTTCATTATATTAGCACGCATTGAAATTTTGGAAGAAGCATCAATTGAAAAGATCAACAAATATTCTCATTTAGCTAAAACTGCGAGTCTGGAGAGCAGACCTTTATCGTCATCAAGAGCGAACCAGCTTCAACTAAAGAGAAATGATTTCAAAGGAAGGTTCTTCAAATGATATGATATTTGCTGCAGATTTGGATTTGATTTGAGAGGCAAGCATGCGCCATGAAATTTGATTTGATTTGCAAGGCGAGTATGTGCCTTGAATTTGGTATGAAAGGCAAATATTGTGCCATGAGATTTGATTTGGTAGGCAAGTATGTGCCATGAATTTGATATGAAAGGCAAGTATGGTGCCATGAATTTAAGAGAGGTTTACGCCCTTGGATTGTCTACGGGACTCCGTCACAAAACTAAGTCATCGTAGGGCAATAAGCTCAGATATGGTATGATATGTATTTGATTTTGTTTGTTTGTTTGTTTGTGCTCGTGGATTGTATACGGGGTCTAATGATGGCTAGATCAACACGTAGGGCTGTGTTCAAAAGAAGGTATGTTTTATTTTATTTATTTGGGCCCGTGGATTGTGTACGGGAACATGAGTGATATAGCTCAGTTCACAACGTAGGGCACTAGTTTAAAGAAGGTCATTGCGGACATTTCAGTTTAATGTTATTTCGGACTTTACATTAGTTTAATGTCATTACGGACTTTATATTAGTTTACTATCATTACAGACTTTAAATTGATATTGGAGGTTGTTAGTTTAATGTCATTACGGACGATACATTAGTTTAAAGTCATTACGAACAATACGTTAGTCTAAAGTCATTACGGACGCGGGATTAGTTTAAAGTCATTTCAGACGTGGGGTTAGTTTAAAGTCATTTTGGACGTTACGTAGTTTAAAGTCATTTCAGACGATACATTAGTTTAAACTCATTACGGACTATGGCATGGATATGATATTAGTTTCAGGTCATTACGGACCAAGTATTAGTTTAAAGTCATCTCAGACATACATGTTAGTTTAGTGTTGTTCTGGACAATACATGAGTTTAATGTCATTACGGACACTTTTGGTATACTTTGGGTGTGTTAAGCGTAATAACGCTTCAGATTTCTTCCGTTGATAGGGGGCATATGCCTTTCTCCTTCGGAATCGACAAGTTGGTAAGCACCTCCGTCGTAAACTATTTCGATGACATAAGGGCATTCCCATGAAGACATGAATTTTCTTCCCTATTTGTGTGTAACGATAATTGGCCATCTAAGAACGAGGACCAAATCTCCCACTACGAATGTTCTGGGGTGAACGAGATTGTTGTAAGCCCTGGACATCCTTGCTCGGTATAGCTCGAGGCTTTGTTGGGCTCGTAACCTTTTTTCATCTAGAGATTCGAGTTCTTCCAGCCAAAGGGCTGCATTTTGTTCATCTGTTATCTCTTCTCGCAGTGAGACGCGAAGAGATGGGATTTGGATTTCCAGAGGTAGCACAGCTTCAGTGCCGAATACCAGCTGGTAAGGAGTTGATTGGGTCGGAGTGCGATGGGTAGTTCGGTATGCCCACAACACTTCTGATAATTTGCTTTCACAGTCACGTTTTTTTTTCTGGAAAGTGACTTTTTGATAATCTTTATCAGAGTTTTGTTGAATGCTTCAGCCAGTACGTTGGCTCTTGGATTATATATGGTTGAATATCGCCAGTCGAGTTTGTAACTTCTAGTAAATTTCAGGATTTTGTTGCTTCTGTACTGTGGTCTGTTGTCGGAGATTATCCTTCTCGGGATTCCGAACTTGTGAAGCACTTGTGTTTGGAAGAAGAAGACTATTGTTTCAGCCGTGATCTCCTTGTATGCAGTTGCCTCTGACCACCTTGAGAAGTAGTCGGTTGCAGCTAAAATGAACCTGTGACCCTTTGAAGATGGCGGGTCGATGGGTCCTATTATGTCGGTTCCCCAAGTCTCGAATGGCCATGATGCCACAGTCGGGTGCAAGGGAGATGGATGCATGTGTATAAAGTTGCCGTGTATCTGGCATTGATGGCATTTCTTAGCATGATCCATGCAGTCTTGGGTCATAGTGGGCCAGTAGTAGCATATTCGCTTGATTTTCATTTTCATTTTGGGTCCAGCTTGGTGGGCCCCGCACATACCAGAGTGGACTTCTTCCATGGCTTGGGTTGCCTCCTATAGAGACAAGCATGTTAGAAGGAGTTCATCGAAGGTTCTGCGGTATATGACTTCGTTAATGAAGACATAGCGGAGAGACTGTTTCATCAGCATATATCTGGCTGACTTATCCTCCGGAAAAGTGTTTCTCATGAAGAAGTCGATGAATGGCTACCTCCAATCGGGTTGATCCAGAGCTTGTTCTGCAATCGATGCCACGGCTTTCTCAAGCTCATCGTCAGAGAATACTACAAGCTCCACACATCTTTGGGGGCGAACTAGGACTTCGAATTGATAGTCTATGTCCAGTGTCACCAGTTCTTTGGCTAATTTGGCCTGTGTAATTGAAGATACTGTCATCAGCTCATCCATTTTCAGCACGAGGAATCTGTGTAATTAAATATTTTGGGAGCCTGGCCAGCAACGTTTGTGCCTTTAGTAGTATTTGGCAAGAGTAGGCTTAAAGACGTTATAGTCTCCCTAGATTTGATTTACGATCAGTAAAGAATCTCCATATATGTGGAGGTCGTGGACATTCATCTGTAGTGCAATCTTGACCCCTAGGATAAGCGCTTCATATTCGGCCTTGTTGTTTGTTCTTGGCTCAACGAGATTGATGGCTTAATAGAGGATGCCCCCTGTGGGTGTTACGAAGACGAGTCCTAGTCTGACTTTAACTCGAATCAGCATGTGGTTATTGTCGAATTCAGGAGATGATGCTCCGTCGAAATATAACTCCCAGAACTTAACGTTATTCTCCACAAGGAGTACTTCTTCGTCGGGTAATTCGCACAAAAGTGGGGAGTCATCTGGGACTGGGTGTTGTGCAAGAAAGTCAGCTAATGCTTGGCCCTTGATAGCTTTCTGAGGCACGTATTTGGTGTCGAATTCTAGGAGGCAAAGAGCCTATTTGGATAGGTGGCTTATTAGCACATGAAGCGACATCATGTATCTGATGGGATCTGCTCTCGAAATGAGGAGTATCACATTAGCCAGCAAATAGTGCCTTAGCTTCTTGACGGCGAAGACCAAAGCCAGGCAGCGCTTCTCCATAGGTGAGTAGTTGCTTTCGGCTCCCACCATGACTCTGCTGAGATAATAGAGGGCGCATTCTTTCCCTGCACCATTGTTTTGGTATAGCATTACCCCCAGCAATTCTTCGAGAGCTGTTGTGTAGAGTATAAACGGCCTACCATGTATCGGGGTCGCCAACACAAGTGGGGTTGTGAGGTATAATTTGATTTGGTCAAAGGCTTCCTGACAGTCCTTATCCTATATATATGGAGCTCCTTTCTTTATTAGTTTGGAGAAAGGTCTGGCTTTTCCTAACAAGTTGACTATGAATCTTCTTATATAAGCCAACTGTCCAAGGAAGGATCTGAGTTGGCGCAGGGTTTTTGGAACCACATCCTCAGTATAGCCTTGATTTTTGCTGGATCGATCTCTAAGCCTCGATACTTTACTATGAAGCCCAAGAATTTCCCAGAGGATACGCCAAAGGCACATTTCATAGGATTCATCTTTAAGTTGTGTTGACGAATCCTTTTGAATACGGTTGCGAGGTCTTTGGCATGAGTCCATGTGTGTTTTCTTCTGACGACAAGATCATCCACGTAGCACTTAGCGATGTCATGTATAAGGCCGTCGAATATTCGAGTCATGGCATGTTGATATGTGGCACCCACATTTTTCAGTCCGAAGGGCATAACCTTATAGCAGTATATGCCTATCGGGGTTCGGAAAGCTGTATCTTTTTCGTCATCGGGATGCATCTTTATCTGATTATACCCCGAGTAACCATCCATGAAGGAGAAGATTTCATGTGGTATTATTGATGAGGAGCTCCGTTGCTGGGAAAGAGAACTCATCTTTGGGATATGCGGCATTGACATCACTGAAGTCGGTACAGACACGAATGTCACCGTTTTTCTTCTTTACTGGGACGACAGAAGAGACCCGGTTTGGGTATTGTTCCTTGCGGATGAAGTTGGCTTCAATGAGCTTCTTAACTTCTTTGATCATCGCATTTTCCACCTCATATCGCATGTTACGGTGAGCTTGTTTGACAGGATTCTTTGCGGGATCAATCGCCAATCTGTGTATAGCCACTTCTGGATCTAACTCGGGCATCTCGGAGTATTTCCAGGCGAAGCAATCTACTGAGTTTTTGAGCAATTTTACTAACTCAGCTTGGCATTCTTTAGGTAGGTTTGCACTTATGAATGTCGGTCGCCGGAGTTCTTTAGTCCCCAAGTTGACCTTGATTAGAGGATCGATAGTATCTTGCTCCCCGTCCTCGAGTTCGGGAATGGCCGGCAGTACATTTCACATGTCGAGTGGAACATGCCGGAGTATTTACGGCGAGGACATCCCCCCGAGTACCAGTACTGATGGTCTGGCAAGAAAAACACATGGCTATATTCTGTCCATCAGTATACCACGTATCTTTGAAAGGGTCATAAGCCGCTTCAGCTTTGGTAAGGGCCTCGTCCGGAGGGGCATACAGATGATTCACGACGTTATAGTAGTTTTGACTCTTAATGTATTTGGAGGAACTTATTTTGGAGGTAAGGGAGTAAAATCCCAAACCAGTTAGAGTTTTATTCATTTTGGTATCTTTGTGTATTTTAGATTGACGCCAAAGGGATTCTATGATATCCCGTTCTTCGAAAGTGCGCTGATAAGGGCCCTTCATTTTCATCCACAGATATAAGGTAAAGTCCGAGATTCGGTTGGGAACCATGAATCTGAACTTTTGATGCCTTCTTTCATCCAAGGAGGGGTACTTACGATTGAGTAAACGGTTCAGAAGAGAGTTATGAAAAAGGCTGCCTCCGTAATTCTTTGGCGCAGGTGGTACAAAGAAAGTTTTGAGGCGCTTTACATCATTTATGTTAAGCTCTCTCACTGATTTGTGAAGTTGATAAGGGACCGAAATGGTATTTACTTGTCTGTGTCCTCTTCCCCATCCCCTTCCTCTGAAAGGTGCTCATAAAATTCGTTGATCTTCTTAAGAGGTTTGGGAACCTCCATTTCCTCGTCATCTGAGGAACGAAGATCGATTGGTTGTTGATGTGTCGGAGGATCAGCATTATCCTCCTCTCCTGAAGATCATAGATCCATCATCTTGAAATCCTTGGAAAAGGTTACAAGGTCATCACTTTCAGATCTGTCCCTGAAGTAGCTTTCCTTGCATCGCAGGACTTTTTCTGGATCGCCAACAATAATTATATCAATACTACTGTCGTCATCTTCAGTCATTTCTTCAACCGAATCTTCTTTGGATGCGTTATCTGTCTCTTTCCAGGGACAGAGCATTTCCGAACTAGATTTCTCATAGAAATGCTTAGCCTCGTCATAGATTTCAGCTTCATGCACCTCGAAAGGTTTTAATTCACCGTCGATCCGATGCTCTTCATTGGCGCCCTTGTATTTGAGGCATTGATGGAGGGTCGATGGGACCAAATTGTGATCATGCAACCAAGGACGTCCCAGCAATTCCCTATATGATGTTTCAGCATTAAGCACGTGGAACTTGGTTTCAGATGTTAGATCTCCTGTTTGGAGAATGAGATTGGTGGATCCCAGTTCCTTTGAGCTGTTTGAGTTGAATCCAAAGATGGTTATCTTTTCATTTGTCAAATGCTTGATGCTTAGTTGCAAAGCCTGAAGTGTCCGGGAAGTGATGATGTTGATCGATGATCCAGGGTCAACCAGAATCCTTCGAACTTGGCATTCTTTGATTGTAACTGTGATGTAGAGAGGGCGGTTGTGTTCCGACGTTCCCAGGAGCATGTCTTCATCATTGAACATAACACACGCTGCTATTTGGGCACTTAGACTCTCTTTCATGCACATCTCTGCAACGACAGCTTGGTATTACACGGGATTTAGGAGACATTCTATCAAGGTATGTCTAAGTCCCTTATCCATCAGCAAAGCATCATATACGAACAACATTGCAGGTATTCTTCTCAGGTGCGAGATGATGTTGTATTGCACCCTAGACACCTTTGGTTTTGGATTTGCAGGTGAAGCTTTTGGATTTGGAGGAGGAGCACTAGATAAAGGCTCATCGGCTTTGTGCTTCTTTGCTTTATCCCTTGGTTGAGGTACGGAAGAACCTGGCAGTGTTGCACTGCTTATGGTCGTTACATCCACGACGATCAGTGGAGAATCATCTTCCTTTTCATCTTCGTTAAACAGGAATTCGCAAATGATGTCATCTGTATCCTCCATCATGTTGTAGGAATATTTATTTCGGGTGACTTGGTTCGACATAGGCTCATTCATATGAAGCTTCTTAGTGTTGGGAATCGTGCCCGGGAGCGCAAGCGGAAGTGGAATAGATAACAAAAAATTTCGTCCCAGATTCGATTACCCGCATAAGACCGGATCTACTACAGCTAGAAAAGTAAAGAGACGGAATTTTATACCTCCTGGGTGGAGGTGGTGTGTAGCACCACGGACCCGCAAGACCCACACCTCGTTGCACGCACAACGAGGCGAAAGTCCAAAACGGCAC
>JAVXUK010000051.1:0-12272 GCA_032191725.1 Narcissus pseudonarcissus | reverse complement strand
GGGTATTGCCAGACAACGATGTTGTAGCAGTCGTGACTGAGCTTTGCCACTATTTCAGATATGTTTGGATTTGTAAAGTTTGCCACGGATTTAACGCGCGAAGCTGCAGGTTTTTTTTGATGCGGTTATCTAATTCGTCGGACTAATTGCGACGAAATACATATTTAATATAACTATTTCGTCGCAAATGACACGACGAAATAAGTCGAGGAGAAATGAATTACGGAATGAGCTGTTTCGTCGGGACATCTCATTGCGACGAAATACATATTTAATAACTATTTCGTCGCGATCGACACGACGAAATAAGTCGGGTACAAATGATTTACGGAATGAGCTGTTTCGTCGGCATATCCCGACGAAACTTGTCTATTGCGTCGGAAGCTATTTCGTCGCATTTTAATCGACGAAATATATATTTCTCCGACGAAAAAGATAACTTTCGTCGAAATTGTTGCGACGAAATAAGGGTCATTTTCCTGTAGTGCGCTCACGCGCAACCTCCTCTGCATAGAGAAAAAAAGAGAGGGAGATGGGAAAAAAAGAGAGTAAAGAGAGTAGATAGTGGGAGAGAGGGTGACGTTGTGCAGGCAGAGAGAGAGATTAGTAGAGAGGAAGAGAAGAGTATCTAGAGAGAGAGACGTGGAGGTTGGGCGACGGAAGGTTGTGAATGGTTTTTTTTTTTTGAGAACATGAGAGAGAGACGTGTAGAGGGAGGTGATGAGTTGGCAGGGGTAAAGTGGTCTTCAGCCATTGCACTTTAACCCCGTTAAAGGCTTAATGAGATGGCAGTTAAATGATGGTAGCAATTGGTAATTTTGTAAGTAAGGGGTATCAATTGGTAAAAGCCCTATAGTATGAGGTATATAATGATAATTAACCCTAAAAAAAATATGAAATGAATATGATAAAGCGACCGCTTAACCTAATTGAGGAATGGTTTATTTTGGCTTGGATGAACTTGTTATATATTATTCTCCTCATTTACGGGACAAAGCAAGTATGGAAGAACATGCGATGCAGTCAAAAGTGACAACTGGCCCCTCAAACCTGAACCAAGGCTCAGCTTTAAACATGTTGATAAAACTTGAACATACATTAGTAACAGAATCTAGAAACACCCGATCTAATAGGAAATACAAATCCGTTATTAAACTCAAATAGGTACTATAAATACGATGTCAGCAAGACAGCAACTATATGCCTGTATGATGTAACTTGGAAAGAGAAGAAACATGATTGTAGAAGCAAACATTCTCCATAAATCAATCAGTTACAAACAAAAGTTAGCTTACCTTCACGGTGCCAAATAATACAGTTTCTCAATGCTTTTACCGCGTACGTCTACCTGAAAGCTTCATAAATGCAACAAACTACGCATCTAAACTCCAAAAAACCATTTTTCCCATTGTGAATTAAGTACCTTCAAGAGTTTCCAGAACGGTAAACTGGAGTAAAATCTGCAATTAGATAAGAAATTTTCTACAGAAAACAATAGAAATTGCATTTGCATCACCCAGTTGACAAGAATGCAGAAATTTTACTGACCCCTGCCTGTAACCTGAATTTTAACAAGGATTGCATTGACAACTTTCAAAATGAAACCTGAATCCTCTCTTATACTCTTTAATTGGCGGCCAATAAAGTGTATGTGTGTTGTGTTGTGTCGTGTGTGTGTGTGAAAAAAGGGTATCGACTTCAAACTGATAATTTTCCATCATATACAATCCAAAAACATCTTACCCTCATATATTTCACCAATCCGTTGTGATCAACGTCTCATTAGACCTAACAACAATTTGCTTCCATAACACACACACGCGTGACGCGTACGCACGCACGTGAACACACACTCCAGAAAGAATAAAAAGGCCTGCAACTTTGCAAGAAAATAAATAATTTGCAGTAAGCCGGTATAAGATCCAGGGACGTTATGCTTCTCAACTTTCTGCTCTATTAGAACCAAAATCACATATATCCAAACATAAGTACAGACAAGAACAATTGAAATCAATCTGACGTAAGATTTCATAAGTTCATATGCCAAGGTATAAGCAAATTAGAGAATGAAGGAAATGAGGCAACATGTACTTTCACAGATTTCCAATATCAGAATATAATAATGGGAAGCAAAAAAAAAAAATATGATTTAAATAACCATAATTAAAGTTCAAATCAACATCACACCCACTGTAATGGTACTGATAATGCAATCAACTCAGCAAACCAGAATACTAAACATGAGAATACAAAAGAATTTATTGCATGGTATGAACTCGGAAAGATCTAGTTGTTCAGGACAAATCCGAGAACATAATCTAACTTGGGCTAAAGAAGTATTAATTTGCTTAGGAGTTTTTCTCTTCTCAGATAGTCTTATACTTAAAACTTCATTTGAACATACAGATGAAGCAGTGTGGGAAGGAAGGTGATGATAGATGAAGCAGTGTGGGATGTTGAATGTTGTGAAGGGCATTGTTGTGAAGGTTGTGAAGGGCATTGCTGTGAAGCATCCTTCCTAGTGACACGTGACAGTAATAAAGTAAAAGGTGATGCACTGGAGAGAGGCTGGTAGGTTTTCTGTCTGATATATTTAAAGGGGTGACTGATGGGCTCACATGGCTACTTAACAGGGGTCCCAAATTCAGACAGGTTTCAGTGACACATATTGTCAGGTATGCTGAAGATGGATACAGTAGCTGGTCTCATCAAAGCTTTGTAATGATTCAGTATTGCTCTTCCATGGTTGTATGCAAAATCTGTATATTTTGATAAAATCTCTGGGTTGAAGATATAATTTGTTCTGTTGTAAGGTGGGGGACCTTTCCTGTAAGTCATTTGATGCTTTCATCCACGAGTTGACAGTAGGCTAAAAGTTTGCGATGTGGAATTTGATGTGGAATTTCTTGCCGAAAAGTATTTGACAGTAGGCTAAAGTTAGGCATTAATGTAGATGTTTTATTTTTTTGTTTACCATTCACCTTCATGAAAACTATAGATTAGTCACCCCAACGTTCTCAGTTTATATTGGTTCGCACATTTGGGAAGTACTAATAGTAATCACCAAAGCCGTCAACAATTTCAATTACCATAATTACAGTGGCAAGCATTGTGATAACACGGTAATCAAATGAGCTTCCTCTGAAATTATCAAGAGAAAATCCAAAAGTTGTGCAACAACAATCAAACAAGTCACAAGTTTCTTTAACCAACATAAATGGCTCCAGGTTTCTACTGGTTGCAAGCCTTCAGTATTTGAGAACAAACAGTTAAGAATTAAGACAGAGTGGACTCACATATGCTAATTAATACCATGCAATCCCCTTCCATTTACCCATGCGTGGCAAGCAAAAACAGAAGAAAGAAATCTATAATTTGAGATTTTAAATGTCCCCATATCAGTAAACAGCATAACATAAGCACAAGTTATACTTTGTATAAGGTCCCTAAAAAGGAATACGAATATGATTTAAGTTTTAAACAATGGGTAATAAAAATGAATTAAAAAATCACCTTCAGAATTGAAGAAGGTGCCGGTCAACAGGAAACAACACAGAGTACTTTCACATGAAACACAATGCAAAACAAAAGGATGCTTCATGGAAATCCCATTTGCTGTTGGAAAACAAGCAGCAGCAAAGGACTTGGATGATACTGATAAAATTATTGGGTTTTTTATTATCAGTTTTAACATGTCGAAACTTCCAATATATACAGATTACAACTTTTAACATCTCATTGGTGGTTCATGGAACTGTATCGGAAAACAAGGATTATTTGAAGGTATCTTCTCCAGTTTATATTTTTCTTTACTTTTATAAGCCTGATCAGCAAGTTAACAGCTGTTGGGTGATTTGGGACAACATTTCAGGAAAAATGTAATCCATATGCAATTCCAATGGAGATGGGCATCTACAGACAGCTGGAAAGTCCACTTGACATCACAACTAGCACTATTATCAAGCGGATTGTTGCAAACAACGAAGCTTTTCAGGTAATATTTTGGTTTTTCTCTTGGTGATAACTATGTGTAAGTTTCAAGTGCATTAACTAGTTGTTGAGTTCTTGCGGAAGTTGGGAACTTAAATTGTACAGTGATATGTGGAAGTAAATGATGAACACTTGGGGTAGACATTTTTGCGCACTTTGTTTGAGTTTGATGAGGCAGTTATTCAGGTTGATTTCAAAGGTTATACTGGGGGAAAAAGAAAAAAAATTAGATTTTTAAAGTCTGTATGACAATGCAGAGAAGCATTCCAAAAAAAATCAGATTTTTAAGGTCTCTGTATGACTGCTGTCAAGCATTCAGATATAGTTAGGGTGCAATAATTTAGGGGGTTTTCCAATTAACATGTTGGATCTGAAATTGCAAGCTGAGAGAGCTTCATCAACAATGCAAGAGTGATGAGTTTCTCTTAGAGTTGAGCTATTGATTGTCTATGTACTTTATGCCATGTAAAAAGGCAGTAAAATCATTTAACTAGCACATGTACTATATTGTAATGGAAAAAAGATATACATAGATTGATATATATTACTTACCAGGTGGTAATTAGCATTAACAATCGTCCGCCCTCCGGTCGTCCCATGAGTTCGAAGCCTCTTCATGCTAGCACGGTTCGCTTTGTTACGTTCAGACTCATCCTTCAAAAAAAATGGAATATGATTAAAATCAGACTTCAAAGTATACATGCATATATTTCATATAAATTAAAATTATACCCGGTTTGCTGGATTTTTAAAGTACTCCAACAATGCGTTCCAATGTTTCCTCGGCATTTGTTCTCCTATTTTTTTAAGTATCTCGGGTTTTTCATCTGTAGTAGCCTCAAGCCACAGCTTTAAGTAATTAGTCTTTAACTCGTTTCGCGTTTTTCGCTTTTTTTTCCCAATTGATGCTTTCATCCACGCCATAAGTTTTGTCGGATCATAAGTTGTGAATTGACCTTCGTTATCCTCAACACCGACAAACTTGTAGTGAAGCTTAGCCTGAAATAAAATAACATATTATACATTTTTGTCTCATACCTATTTGTTCAAAAAATCAATTAAGTTGTTATACCTGTGCTGAATCAAAGCAAGCTACTACATTTGCCTCTTGTGTTGCATCCCACCTTTTATGTAATGGGTATCTTTGATATTGAGAACCCTCATCTGCCACATACTTACCCCACTTTATGGCATTATCTCTAACTGCTTGGCCTTGGCACGAAATACGAAGAAGAAAAGGAGGATCTCCTTCTTTAGGGACAAGTTTATGAGGGTTACTTCTTCCTCTAATGCGTTTAACACCTGCAACAAATAATATAATAAAAATACACAACAAATATTATTAGCAATCCTAAATAATTAACTGACAATTTATTATACATTCAAAAAACTTTTAAATACCTGATGTTGATGAAACGCTATTGGATCCCTGTGGAATGTTGCTTGAGTATTGTGATCGTTCAGACTGACGTACTACAATTAAAAAAAATGTTAGATGATTCAATGTCAATATTCTATTTGTAAAGATACAACAAAATTAATTGAGATTTATACCATAATCAGGTGAGCCGCGTGTATCTATTGATCGAGGCTGGTGAGGGCTCTGCAAGTTTGCAGCATCGGCAATTGGTACATCTAATAATTGTTGTGTACTTGTATCTTGTCTAGAATTTGATCGAGGCTGGCGTTGTCTCCAAGAGCTTAAGGACATCATAACCTATATTTTAAGATAACATAAATAATCCAGGTGTTTAATGAAAAAAAACATAGACAAAAATTTTGTATTACAGACATTCTGGTGAAAAACGATACAAAGAAAAACGAACTGCGAGTTTGACCATTGTACTGGAGTCTAGACAACACCAGTCCATGATAAGTTTGAAAAGGATATAAGGCTTTGCTTGCTGAAGCGCGTCCATATACCCACATGATAATCATGGCTCTTGAGTCCTGTAATCTTTCCTTCATTAAGATTTATTTGTTTGGCAATGTTAGAGGAGAAACCATCAGGAACTTTCAACTCCTTCAACACACGTAAGAATTGCTTCTTTTCATTTTTGTTTAGATTGTAGATTGCAGGTGGAATCAAATAATAACCTGGCTTATCCTGTAAAGACTGGGGTTGAAGCTCTTTTCTTATGTTCAAATGTACCAAATCACGTCGTGCATTGAGATTATCTTTCGACTTCCCATCTTTACTCAGAAGAATATTAATAATATGCTCAGCAACACCCTTCTCAATATGCATGACATCTAGGTTGTGTCGTAGTGGCAAATCTGACCAGTAAGGAAGTTGGAAGAAACAACTTAACTTTTTCCAGCCCGTTGGGCATCGCATAGCCTTTGCATCTTGTGTCTTTCCAAAAGTGATATTTTGATATGTTCTCCATTGATGCAGTATATCTTTACCAGATAATGTTAAAGGATGCAAACTTGTCTCTATTTTACCATTAAATTCATTTTTATTCCTTCTGAATCTATGCCGTATAGGTAAGAAACGACGATGATACATGTAAGCCTCTTTCCCACTAAAAGGTAAACGATCATGTCCTGTATGCACATGACAGCTTGGGCATGCAAGTTTTCCTTGAGTTGTCCAACCAGATAACATGCCATAAGCTGGAAAATCATTAATAGTCCATAACAATGCAGCATGCAACTGAAAAAACTGATTGTTGTATGCGTCAAATGTTCTAACTCCAGTTTGCCACAACAACAATAACTCATCAATCAATGGTTGAAGGTACACATCAATATGTTTTCCAGGTGATGATGGACCATCAATTAGAAGTGTAAGCATAAAATAAGATTGTTGCATTGCAAGCCATGGTGGAAGATTATATGCAATAATCACAACGGGCCAAGTGCTATGATTCACACCCCTAACCATCCCAAAGGGACTAAAACCATCACTAGCAAGCCCAAGCCTCACATTCCGAGGATTTTCTTTGAATGCAGGATATTTTTGATTTAGAATTTTCCACAACTCTGAATCTCTAGGATGAGTCATCTTACCCTCTTCGAAAGGTGCAATATGATGCCATAACATTTGTTCTGCCGTTTTGTCATACATAAACAACCGTTTTAATCTCGGAATGAGTGGAAAATGTCGAAGAATCTTAACTGGCACATCTTTTGAACTGGAATCCTTTTTAGGCTTGAATCTATCACATTGACAAACTGGACAATTTCTGAGCTTCTCATGTTCCCGCCAAAACAAGATACAATCATTTTTACATGCATGAATCTTGTTACACTTCAAACCAAGATTTGAAATTATCTTCTGGGACTCGTACCAATTGGGTGGCACACAATTACCCTCAGGAAATGAATCCTTCAATAGCTCAAGAAGTTCTGTAAAAGACTTATTACTCCATCTGTTCTTGCATTTTATATTAAAAAGCCGCACAAAGAATGATAACTTTGAAAAAAATTGCAATTTGGATAGAGAGGTATTTTTTGACTCGACCTTGTACTTCTCTAATATTTCATCTCCGTTACTTTCAGAATCATCATGAAGACCTGCAACATTTATAAGGCCATCCATATCGTCAACTGGTGCAAATTCAACATTATCTTCCTCAACGTCTTCCTCATCTTCAAACTGCCATTCCTCTTCCTCATTCTCTTCAACTATACCTGGCCAATCATCACCTTCTAAATTCTCTTGCATCGATGAATCAATTAAAGTTTCTGGAAGTGTATTGATTGGTTCTTCTTCACCCTGTGCTTCCAAGCTTTCTCCGTGAAGATTCCACACCGTGTAATCACGAACAAATCCATTTTTAAATATATGTAATTGGACAGTGTCATTTTGGTATAAGCGAAGATTCATACACCGAGAACAAGGACAAAGAATTTCTGTCTCCATCGTGTATCCTAGACGGGTGTAAGCGTAATTGATGAAAAAGTAAACACCATGCTCAAATAAAGGTTCGGTTCGTTTTTTAGCATCGACATACATCCAGCTCTTATCCTGAAGATATGGATATTCCATCGTCTTTAATAGATGAGACAAACCTAAAGAACCAAATATCATTGCATTAAACAAATATATAGTAGTTTTAAACATGATAATCATATCTGCAATTTACTCCTTTTAGGTTAAAATGAATCATATAATTCGTGTATACAACCATTACAGAAAGGACTTTTTTTCGAAAAGATTGCAAACGGTTGCAACTTCAAGAATTTCTACTTGTTGTGGAAACACATGGACAATATTAGAATCTGGAATTCATTTGTATGTATTGCTTATTTAGGGGTTAAAAATTGTTAGAGTTATTACTAAAGGAGCATTTATGTAATATGTACATAATCTTATGTGTAAAAAACTAGATTAATAGAAAAAAGATAAAATAATCCTTAATAAAGCTTCTATAATGACCAGAGAATGTTATAAACTATTTTTACCTACATGCATGGCATTTAGTGCTTAAAAAAGACATTAGAGCGACGTGTTGGACATGTCTGTGCATTTAAAACATTATCGTTGGTTGTAAAATTTGTATTTGAGACTCTTCTCTCATAGCCACCCATAGTGAAGGAAAATACTTGCAGGATGGTGGAAAAATGATCTATTCACTGTCATTAGATTTGAATGCACGATCTTTAGACAATAAACACTCTTATATCACATTGAGAGCTCGCTTGCACCGAGAAGTTTATTTCAATCTACGTCGGTTTAACATTCCATTAAGAAAAAATGGGGTGTTAAATTTTCTGAGAAATCAAAATTTATTGCAGTGTTTACTGTAGCATATGTAAATTTTTTCTTTCATGGTAATGTTTCTATACTTGACATCTTTTATCACACTCCTTTGATATAGATATTCTACGCTTGTACTTCAAAAAGAAATTAGAAGAGCTAAGTGCCTTGATAGATGTGGAGTCTGAAGATGGTTGTGAATCCCAGACCAATGACCAACATTTCGACCGGCAAAGCAAGGGGTCCCCTAGCATGGGTCCTATGGATACTGACGGGAGTTGTCATGTGACAGCCATCTCAAGTAACAATAGTCTGGTTAAAATTATAGGTAAAGTTGTTTGTGATTTAAGGAGTCTTGGCTTTACATTAGGGTTGTCAATGGGTTAGAATATAGAAACATATCCGATCCCTTACCACTATTTTGGAGCTGTGGGCAGTGCCATGGGCACTAAGAATAACGAACTCGATATTTAGATATTGTGATTCTTAACAAATATAGAATAAAAAACACAAGGAACACAAACGTAACAAATTCAAATGCAAATAGACTATAGATTCAAATGCAAATAGACTATAAGAAACCTGCAGTATCCGACATCTCTGTGTCTTGGCTGATTTTAAACATTTGAATGTAAATCCATGGAATAATATCATGGCTTTGTTATATGCAAGGCAGAAAAATTGACAGATACATGCACACGCATGTACATTTTTTTACGTGTTCATAGAGTTAATGATGCGACTACAATATATATTGTTGTAGTTAGCTAACATTTCCATTTTATTCGTCAAGAATCCCCTAGTTTTTGCTTTAATGATCAGTTTCTGATTTATTTACGACCATTACGGTATGACACATGTTTTTGAATAAAAGGTGCAGGAGCCAAATAGCACCGATGGATTGCAATTCTGTTCTCACTGATAGCTCGAACAAGTCATAAATAAATTCCTACAGAGCATCTTGAATAGTGATTCACCTCTTAACATTCAAATCCCAATCTACAGAAGAAAAGAATACCATTTTTATTCCTGACGCGACTCACCTCATTACAAACTCACACTTTTCCCACTATATAAATCATTGGTTCAGCAATATCAACTCCATCAACAATAATCCTCTGCTTAAAAAGAACTGCATGTATTTCTTCTCATATACCCTCTAGGAGTGGAGCATACAGTATTTTAATCAAAACATTCGACTTGACTAAAAGAGACATATTTTGCTAAATATGTTGAGAGAACTTATTTTACTAAAATAAATTTTAAAAAGGCAGTTGCTAAGAAAAAGGTAGAACGCATTTTTTCCCCCTTCATTTCCCTCAATGGAATCCTTATTTTTCTAAGTAATTGGCTCGTTTCTCTTACAGGGATGTATGCGGAGGGAGCCAAAAGCGTCTGGTGTGGTAGTTCCATGAGCTTGAACCATTACCTCTCATATGTTGTCTACTCTTAGTGCGCTAAGCTTTTTCTCGCAAACAAAAACCGAAAATTGTCGCACTTGAGACCAAAACGGCTGATGTGGTTAAAACAAGTTTATTTTGCTAAATAAGTTGAAGGACATCGTATTTTATCATTATTTTTAATAAAAAAGATGACAAAAATCGAAAATTGTTCCAAAAAATCATGATCAAACAACCCAAAACCTTCTTCACATGCATGCAAATCCCAACATCCCGGCCCAAATAAAAAGATGAAAACACAAAAATGAGCCTCACAAGGGAAATCCAAAGTAAATTTCGAATTTTGATGAGGGTTCAGCAATCAAAAGTAATACAAAGAACAATACAATCCATAAGCAATACTATCATCCTACAGGGGAAAATAAACATTTAAAAGCAACCCAAAAAAGCAAGAACAAACAAAGACCTGAGTTGATGGATGTGTAGATGTCTGAAACGCTCACACTAATATAGCATAATCAGAGTAAAATGTACAATGGACATAGTGCTTAGTTTAGCCTCTCAGAGTGCAGTAGTGATTTTACCAAAAGTTCATGTTGCATGTGCCACCCTATTAAGAGTCTATACTATGAGCTTCGTGTCTGAATTGTATTAATGTTATTCTATCCCCAATTTGTTTGCTTAATTTTTCTCAAATCAACAGTTAACATATTCGATACAGAATTAAAAAAAAAACTTCATAGAAACAAAAAAAAACCAACATAGAATATCTCCATTTCAAGAATATAATGCATACAAAATTAAAAATAAATAAAAACTAACCTTAAAAGAAAATACGGGATTGCAATTAGAGTTGAGGTTGGCCGCCGGTGGAGAGAGTCGCTCGAGAAAGACGATGGAGAAAGCTGCTCGAGGGAGCCTATGGAGGGAGCCGATTGAGGAAGTCGCTGATGCATGAAATAGAAGGAAATACATAAGTAATTTCAATAAAATTATAAATTCTATACATACATTAATAGATACTTCCTTCATCACCTACGCGATCAATACTTGCTTTTCATAAATTCCAGATATCTATCAAAACCATTTTTGCATAACCCTAAAACTTGACCTATTCCAACATTAGTCTCAAAAAAATATCAATACTTACAATGCCTTCCAAAATCGAATTTTGGATTGAAGAGGACAAAAGGGAGCCGATAGAAGGAGGGATCGATGGAGGGATCCGATAATATGAGAGAGTCTCGATGGATCAGGGGGTGGATTTCGCAGGAGGGACGCGCGAGGAGGGATTTTGCTGGAGGGAGACGCGCGCGGGAGGGATTTCGCAGGAGAGAGATATGCCGCCAGATTTTGGGTTTTAATTAGGTTAGAATATATTAAACGTGGATTAGTTAGAGTTAAAATATTAAAGAAGGAAACAAAAAACTAACTAAATCTTTTTTTTTTATTTAAGGCGGGTGACGTGCGCTAGATGAAAGGAGTAGTAGTATAAGGTAGTTATTTTTCCATTTCTTTAAAAGATTTATTTTGATTTTTTTTTATTTGGGACGTTTTGACCCGTCCTCAATTGTTTTTATTTTTTACTTTTTGTTTAGGACGGTTACAACCGTCCTCAAACTAATTTGCTACTCTTATGGGGACGGTTTGGACCGTCCTAACTCATGAGGACGGTTTCAACCGTCCTCATAGTGTCGTCCTCATTGGCCTATGTTGTAGTAGTGTTAGGAGTTTTCGCATCCTATTGGAATTCAAACAGGGAGAGGGCTCTGGAGAGAATACTAACAGCATAGGCAGCAACAAAATCACAGATTAATACATGTCAGTTCAATATCTCTTAACCATCATCATATATTTTCATCTCTTATATATTCTTACTTGTAGCACGAAGAGAGATGCCCAACCGAGAGTAACATCTCAACAATAGGTCATTTGAAGAGAGTCATTAACATGGCTCCGGCCACTGTCACCACTGTGCCTAGCTAGCACTTTAGCTTGGCACCTTAAAAATATATAATCAAACATGATAATATAGATTCATGGCTAAATTGCATGAAGTCGATCGTTCACTTTTGCTAGGAAAATCAACCAATCTTCAGAGACCAAAAGTGTTGGTGGTTTCTTGCAATTCGGTTAATTGACATCGTAAATATACCTCTCAAGTATAAGGTCTC
>JAVXUK010000050.1:0-12300 GCA_032191725.1 Narcissus pseudonarcissus | reverse complement strand
CTGGTTCACGTATGTTGTTTCGTAGGTTCTCAGAATTAACGAGTGGTAAACAATTGGATATTTGCCATATTATCTTAGTCTGATAAGTTTGCATCTATAATCATGTGCGTAATTTGAAGGATTAGACACTTTAGCCATAATGAATAAATAAGGACCGGCCTGTTCTCTTCGACAGATGTTCCACATCTCAATATTTGTTGTTTATTATTTTGTACTATCAGGTGAAACACCGTGAAATGTTGGGTTGAGAGCATCCTTAAAATTTTACTCGTAAATCACAGCTCTGCTATACATTTGTTGAACGTTGGAAAGGTTGCCTTTATCATCTTGAACCCACACACATTTTGCTTGAACGCCAGAACGTACCATACACCTTTTTTTTGGTTCATTTCGGTTTTAAAAACTGTGAATTCATGGCAATATATTTTCACCAAGTTCCCTTATATGTTGTTTTTCAAAGATTCGCCAAATCTCTAGGGAACCTTCTACATCGATTCAATGGTTACAATCTGTCATGAAGGAGGACTTGACTAGTTATCCTTTGGGGAGTGATAGTATTAGTTTCATGTAATATTGGTAAATTTCGTTGGACCATCCTAGCCTTCTTATTGTCATTGTAAAAACTTTTACTTCTATTTTTGTAATCAATCATGTACTTGGATCAGGGGGGTTATGCTGATTGCGTTACCCGATTGATAATGTCAAACTTTGATGTAATAGTAGTAAGCTGTGTTTGACTGTCCCAGCATTCTTTTTTGTCATCCTTAAAATTTTCCTTTCTATCTCTTTAATCAATCTCATCTTGGAGAATGAGAAGCTTTCATATGAAATCGTGCTTTATTTTGAGTTACTGAGATTATTTCCTTTCAACGCATTTGTCAAATGCTCAATTCTTTAACATGAAGCCCACCATTCTGTCCTGAGTCCTGACTATTATGAAGTCCATCATGATGATCGATAATGTCAAACTTTGATGTAATACTAGTAAGCTGTATTTGACTGTCCCAGCATTCTTTTTTGTCATCCTAAATTTTTTCCTATCTATCTCTTTTATCAATCTCATCTTGGAGAATGAGAAGCTTTCATATGAAGTCGTGCTTTATTTTGAGTTACTGAGATTATTTCCTTTCGACGCAGTTGTCAAATGCTCAATTCTTTAACATGAAGCCCACCATTCTGTCCTGACTACTTTGAAGAAAAGGCTGAAAAGTCCGTCACGCTGCTCTTCGGTTTATTGTTTTTTTCACTGCTTTTAACTTCCAAGTTTTTACTTAAATTTTATACATCCTTTACTAAACAATGTGCATTTAAAACAACAATATTTAAATCGTAGAAAACCTTTATGAATTAATGTTCCATTTAAAACACCTATGCTTAATGAAATAACTTCTTTTATGCTATTTGATGTTTAACAGAACAACCTCTGGTTTGCCATACTGCAAAATATGTTTCATTATCATTCATTTTAGTTACTTCCTTCATTTAAGCTGTCGAAATGTCTATTTTTATGAGTTTTTAAGCATTTGAGTGGGAGTCCAATGTTAATTTTTTGGTTGTGTCAGGAACATGCAGAACAGCTTTTCATCCTATATGTTCAAGGGATGCAAGATATCAAATGGAGATATGGGGAAAGTTTGGGTGCGAAAATGTTCGTATTCTTTTTTTTTTAATAAATATTTTGTTTTGTTTTATCCTTGGGTATTTGCATTATTTTCAATTTGATTGATTGTATGCTAGATGACTTATACATGATTGACTTGAAAAACTATGTAGGTTGAGTTGCGAGCTTTTTGTTCGAAACATTCAACCGCTCAGGATGTTGGCTGCGGCCAGGATTCAAAAAATCTGACGCGAACTGTTGGTGATGATATTTCTGTTGTGAAGCCTCTGCCTGGAACTCGGATCCCGAACAAGCTACCCAAGTTGGGACTCAGTTGCAAGAGCAAAGAGAACAACATTACACAAACTGTAACGACAAGTTCAGTTTCTAATGATGCGGCTAAGAACGATACAACTCCTGAACAATATGGTGGTGCTCTTAGTCCCGAAGGCGGTGATATGCAGTCAATCAAGAATATAGATTTTGGAGCTTCTGAAGGTGACAACAGTTCGCCAAATATCTCCAATCTTATCAAACTTGTTATAAAGGTGATACATGCTTTATTGTTTCTGTCATCTGAGGATGTACACTTAGCCATTCTGTAATCCCATTAACTTTGTAGAACTTTCTTTATTATCAGTTAATTGGTCGAGGTAAACTCAATGTGAGTGATGTTGCATCGGAGATGAGCATTTCTTCCGATTCCTTGCAAGCAGCTCTCATGGTATTCATAATTGTTTTCTGTTCTTTACTTGATTAAATTTAGGATCTTTTGTATTAACTCATATTTTGTTCGCAGGGTGAAATCTTAGCCTTCCCCTCTGAATTGAGATTGAAAATGACAAGATGGTTTCAAGAGTCCATATATGTACCTGCTTCTATGAGAAATCTGAAATTTAGAAATGGCATGACAATATCATCAGGTAGTTTAGCAACAAGAGTTGATTGCGTAAATGCCACTGATGTAACAGGTTTAAAATCTTCAGATATTCAAGGCAGTATTGAAGTCGCGGATCCTGATAATTCTGATGCTTGCTCCTTTATGCCATTAAAATTACATAGAACAATAAAGAATAACAAAGAGGTTTTGAAGGAAGAAAAGGCAGTGTGCCCACCTGGAGAAAATAATCATCAAAGTTTAATGGGGAACTAGTTGATGAGACTGATCAGGTTTTGGTTGTTCGCACTAATGTCCCTAAAGAAGATACTATTGGTGATGATCGAAGTCGATGTACCAATGAGGTCCTTTTGGAAATGGTAATTTGCTTTTTCCTTCTTGCATGCATTTTCAACCCTTTTGGAAATGACAATTTTACTTTATTTCTTTCATGCATTTTCGACCCTCCTACATGCTCCTTGAAAACTTTTCAAAAATATTTGAAAAATGATAGTCGTAGGGATGTGGATAACTCCAAGGAGTTTTGGCGGGTTTTGTGGTGTACATCTAGCATCACAAGCGGCAAAGATTTTGAGGTTTGGCACCAGCTATGTAGCTAGATGTCAGGCTTTCTTGAGGTGCTTGAGACGAGCACCTGAGGCAACGAACGCTTGAGTTAAATTGTTGAGATAGATAATACAAAATCTTTTTTTTTTAAGTTTTATGTTCTTATTCTCTAGGGTATGTTTATGATGGAGAGACTTAAAATAATCTATAAATAGATCTTAATGGAGGCAAATTTGGAATTATCACCTAGTATTTTCTTCTCTTATATTATGCTTCTTTATGGTATATTCTATGTATTGCTTCCTTTTTTTCCTTTTTAATTTTCATTTCTTCTTTATTAAAGTGTATTACATCCTTCAAAGTATTCTTTTAAGTGTGTTGTATTGCATCCTCTTTTAACATTTTTTTTGTCTTTCATCTTATTAAAATATACTTTATTTGAGTTAATCATTGTATTCATGGTTTTTATTTTCATTTCCATGTTACTTCCTATATAATGAGATGAGCTATTGTATAACTGGAGTAATAAAGATTTTGTTTATTATATAAATATTTTTATTAGTTACATGTCGTATGTAAATATTATGTATTTTTCATCTTAGGTCGCTCAGGTTGTTACCTTTTTAGGCCTCCCACCTCAGGCAAAATGGGCTTTGTCGCGTCGATCTCACCTTTCACTTTTAAGGCACTGGTTTGTCATGATGCATGTCTTTTTTTCCTCTTCTTTAGTTGTTTCATCCATCTTCATCAGTCTATTATGTTTTTTATTTATTTATCATGTTAAGTGATTTGTCCCTCGCCTTCTCTTTCTCTTAATGCGTTGATTTGAGATTTGGCACCAACTCATAAGTGATGACCATCAGGTTGATTGCCATTGTAAAAGCTATCTTGATTTGTAGCTTTCTTGACTATTGTTGTTCTTTCTAATTGACTCTATTTTGATGCTTATCTCTTTTTTATGACAAGGATGAGAATAATACTACTTTTCTAATCTTGACTCATGATAACTTTACTGGAACATCCATTACCATTGGGTTTCACATCATAAATTGCATTGCTCCTTTTCTCCTGATAGCTACTATTCCTAAAAATCGTGTCCCTGTTTTTATTGATGTCAAATACCTTTGATGTGCATCCAATTGTTTTCCGGTATCCATATATATTTTCTTTGTGCACATAATTCTAAGTGAAGGATTGCAACTTCCTCTTCTCCATAGTCCATATATGTAGCATACAAATCATATTCTCACCATCTCTCCTAATGTGTCTCTCACTGCACATAATTATCTCACAAATGAGATTATTGATGGAACACACCATTATTGTTTGCATTATATGTGTTTTCTTTTCCCAGACTTGTGTTCCATTTGCTGAGAAACAATTATATTTTGTCTAGAGATGTGTATCTGATGGCTAATGGTGCATTTAATGATTGGGTTCTCTTTTACGTTATATCTGGATCTCCGTTTCAACTTTCTTGCAAGTAACTTGTGTTTTTATCCAAGATTAGCTAAAACGCGTAACGTCGTGATACATGGCACGAGAATAGGAGTGTAATACGATTCTTGGGGTGGAACGAGGTACGCTATGTTTAGGCTTGTTCAGAGCGTTAGAATGAGAGCAATATGTTATGAGGTGGAAACGGTTACTATTTTTTATAATTAAGAACTCATTACCACTTATTGTCATTAATATGCAAATGAGTATATGCCCACGTTTTAAACCTAGAGTTCTAGGACGAATGATTGCAGTCGGGTGGGATTCTGATAACTGAGGTTTTATCAGAAAAAAGTATTTTTTTGGCATCATTGAATATTCAGTCATTTTTCTTTTGAGAAATATTTCTTGAAATTACTTGACTAGTTTTATTTGTATTCTTCTTTTCAGAGAACTGAAGATACTCACCCATCTCCAATTTCGAGTCCCCAGGCTTTACCTCCTGAAGTGGAAGGTATGCCTTAGGGAATCTGTCTGCATTTCCTGATAGGAGAGAGATTTTACACATAGCTAATAGCTGGTAACTCCACTTGGTTCACTTTGATAATCTAATGGTTGCTTTTGGGCAAATTTTCCTTTTTTTTCTAATTATCACTTGCATTCAATGAAGTTGAATATTTTTTGGATGTATTTTTATTATGAATTGCATGGTTATGGTGTTTGTCAAGCTGTTTGTGGATGGATTTTCTAAATGTCTATGCGTCCCTCATTATGATTCACAAAGGTTGGCCTATTGACTTCGTGCTTAAATTAAGACATGGGTTTGTGAAGTTAGAGACACTACACAGTGTTACTAAATGCTGTAAATGAATTTGACGCCATCTACCCTGTTCATCTTAAGCTGATATTAACAAATTAATTGTACATTTATTATAGCTACGCTTCTGGACATTGACAATGCATTGCTGTTAATGGTACGTTTTGTAGATGTCTGTAACTAGTTCACTTTGTTCTTGGACGCCTCAAGTTTCATATTTAGATATAAGAAACCTTGAAAATTTTCTGTTTATTGCCTCAAATTGCTTGAGCCATGTTGGTTGATGCTTTCTATTTTTTTCAACGGGCAAACAAAAATAGGTCACGTTGAAGGGAGATCACTATGCAATATTTCACTTCATAGGATGGGCAGGAAGTATATATGTTTTCATGCATTGGTGTTTCAACTCACCATATCATTATATGCAGATTTTTTTCCTCCCTTTGATGCCTGGTAATAAAGTTTGGAATGCTGTGGCAACCTTTATTTCCTAGTTATATTAACTTGTCCTTGTAAATGTAGCGGTGTTTTCAATTTAACATATCGTTATATAATTCAACATATCGTTATATGTAGATTTTTTTTGTTCCTTTGAACTCTGGTAATGAAGCTTGGAATCCTGTGGAGATCTTCATTTCCTAATTCTATAAACTTTTCTCCATAAATGCTGCTCAATGACCTTAGGCCTTGGAAGTTATGCTGAGATGGAGTAGATGGAGTTCCATTGACCTGTTGCTCTAACAAGGATTTCTGAGGGGTAAGCTGCAACCTGGAATTGTGTCATTTTATGTGAGATCACACTCATACTAGGGAATATGGAGTCGAGAGAGAAATGATCTCACTGTGGCAGTAGACTCAATGATCAAATCCTTACTAGTTAAGGGATGTTATTGCGATTTGAAGTTAATAATCGCTGTCTGTTCTTCTGGCCGTGATCATGGTTTCTGAGTTAATAAAGGCTTTTAGTAAGGCCTTCCAATCACGTGACCTTTGTATTGAAATGATCATGCCAAGAATGTGTTTTGGTCTCCTTTGAAAATCAAGTAACATAAATTACCTGTCACCCCCTTTTTAGGAAATCTGAATGCATTTAAAATAAAGGATGAAGAGTTACTTTTTATTGACTCCTTGGCTCTTTAGACCACACCTTCAGCCATGCACCTCGCATTGGGCACATAGATGATTCATCCTGGTTTCATGGGCTGCTTACTAACTATGAAATATACACACTCTGTGAACCCTCACATGTCCGTGTCCGTGTCCGTAGACACACCATGAAAGTCACGTTCAATATGCCTTTGCCGTATCCATAGAAGAATCTCGTAGGATACCCTTTCTAAAGAAATTCTTGGAAGAAAAACAAGTTGAGATGGGTCATATTTGCTTTGATTATAAAGTTAATGGTCGACTTAGTTTAGATTTTAACTTATAAATTGGATTTACATTAGTTTTATATCCTAGATTAGAATTTGTAGATTTCACTTTTGTTTTTGAAGTTCCGGGCAAAATTATTTTGTTCAACTCTAAATTCTATATCAAATCCTAACTTAGTTAGTTGACAGCGATACTTGATATGTAATTATTAGTTATACACCTTATATAATACATTTATAATGATTACATGTTTTTACACATAAAACTTGTTGTGTCCCGTATTCACATCCGCGTCAATATCTGGATCCGTATCCATGATTGTTAGCTTAGTAGGTCTGATAAAATTTTCATGAAATTGGGACAAGCATGTAAGATTTATCTCTTTTGTGCTGCCATTAGACTAGGAGTACCTTACATGCCGCCTCATGAAGTAGAACCAGACTACTAGTACTTAATCTTCATGTTAGTTTATCCTTGTTTTTCCCTTTAACTTGCTCAGCGTGGCATTAGCTATTAACCCTTGTTAGATATGTTGCCATGATGTACCGAATTAAGAAGGTTTAGCCGATGATTCTCTTCTTCCTGGTGACTGGCCAATCCTTTGAAATGGTTTAACCCACACTTCTGTTATTAAAAAAATGAGCTGATATCCGGTGAATGAAAAATTGTTCCTAACCAAGATTCAAGAACTCGGTTTTGGTTTCTCTCCTTCGACATTTAACTAGTTTTGCTCGGTTTCGGACGATTCTGATGGTTTTGGAATGGATTTCGGTTTAGGAGGTATATTTAAAATATAATTTACTTAATATGTGTGTAAGGTTGTCAAATTATTAGGAAGAATATAGAAAACAATAATGATTCAAGCCCCACATGTATATTTTTCTAATCAAAATAAATTATAAAATATCATTTGTAATGAAAATTAATTATAATGCAGAAAACAAAAATGCGAATTTATATAATATAGAATATTTGTTGTTTTATATTTAACTTTTTTAAAATTTAAAATTACTTGGTTTAAAATAATTTAACAAAATAAAAACTAAAAAAATATAACCAAGATCCTCCACGTGAGCTGACATGTTCACGTAGGCACGCGAATTGCTAGGGACTGGGGGAGAAATATCTCCCCTCCTTTTTATTTTTTTCCCCCTCTCTCCTTTTATTTCTTCGATGTTACCACCTTGCTACCATTTCTCCGCTTGCAAAATGCGGGCGATCTCTTTCTCCTGCAACGGAAAATAACGGTGATCTTTTTCTTGAGCTTGAGGTAAGTTTGTTTTTCTAGGTTTTTTTTATTATTGGAATTGAGATCTCTTCATCGGTTTCGGATCGGTCCTTGCCGAGACCAGTGTGAAACCGGCAAAACTCGTCGGTTTCGATTGAAACGACGAGAACCATAGGCCTAACCCTCTGTCTCTCTACACTCTTCTTCTTTAGAGCTATAAGCCTATGGTACTCTCTCCTCTCCAGCATCAATACTTTCTCTTTTATTGAAAAAATATTGTAGCATAATAGCTATAATTTCTAGTTTGATTAAAAATTCACTTGCTTGCATATTTGAATCTTACCAAGGAACGCAAACTTTTCCCGTTTGGAGCCGTCTGAACTGTAATGTTACAATCTATCAAAGACGTCCTCTTTGTCTATTGCTTTTATTTGATTCAGGGTAGTTCATATTTGTCTCATGTTTTTGACAGTAAATTTGGAAAATAAAGAGTTGTCGGATGCACAACAAAATCCAGTGTGTACTGTGGAGAGTGTCCTCCTGAAGAAACTTGATTCTGGTGAGGCAAATATTCTTCCAGATGATGCCGTGGAGAAAGCAAGGTAGGCTTATCAGAGAGCAATGATGATTTGATAGTTTTCTACGTATTGTTTTCAAATCTTTTCCAGTGGTTTGTTCTTTACGGCCTTCATAAATAGGCCAGATATGCTTTCAGTATTACCTGACCTCTAATCCTAATAAATACAATTTCTTCTGTGATCTTCTCTCATATAGAAGTGTCGGATTGTGCACAAGCTCTTATGTTCACCCACACATCCATAGAAGGTTCATGCGAATTCGGAAGGGCATGCTTTTTAAGCGGGGAGGCAAAGAATCCAACTCTAATGGTAAATTATTTCTGCTGCATAATTGTGATTTTTATGGAGGTTATGTACCTTTATTTATCATTGCCTTTATCTTCTGCTGTTGGCAGGTCATAGTGAAGACAGAATGTTATCTAGCAGAGCAAGAGGCTTATGTAATCACAACTCTGCGTCCCCCATCTGCACTGATCTGCACAAGATACTAGATCGGAGGCAGTTGGAGCAAATGACTAAAGCAAAAGAAATGGGTATATTGGAGTTTTCTCCTGAAGTGAGATAGAAGGCGAAATGCTCTACTTACAGAACAAGCTTACATGATAATGCCTCAGAAATCGAGCATGGTTTTGGTTATATAATGCAACCTTGTTCATAAACCTTCTCTATTATAATTTACTTGGAGCTAGCACCAAAAAGTTTCCTTCATCATTGGATGATTTTTTTTTCCCATTTATGTAGAAGATTTATTAGCTAGCGCAATTAAAAAACTTCCTCAAGAGCTTAGTGCACCGAACAAACAACAATGGGATTTGGTATTTGTCAGTCAATTTTTCTTTGAAGTTAAAGGAAGCAAAGAAACTGGAAAGGAAGGAGAGGAGACATCGAGAAGCTCAGGTTGTGCTTGCTGCGGCTGCCACTTCTTCTCGGCTAAGAAAAGATGGAAATCATGATATTGGCTCTCCACACCCAGAGGTTCTAAATCCCCTGAGTGCATGTGTAGTGTGCGCACGCCTCTGCATGTGAAGGTGCACACATGCATGTGTGGATAGGTGTGCACATGCGTTCTTGTGTGCGTGTGTACTTCACGTGTTGGCTCTGCATGTGTTGTGCATCCATGCATGGTTGCTTGACTGTGTCCGCATACGTTGTTTCCATGCTTTTTTGTGTGTTTCTGTGGTAGTATACATTTGTTATTACCCTTCATGTAAGTTGCTAACGTCCTAATTTGATCTTTGCATTGTCTGCAGAATCCTCTGAAGGTTAGTCTTCTGCGTGGGAAAGCTGCTGGACGTTCTCCATTGGGGCCCCAGTTGAAGGAGACCCCAAGACCCAATAATGTCAAATTTTCACCAGATAAAGATCCTGGTATATTCCATTTGCCAGATTTTTCAAAAGAGAAGGCGCTATTATCTTGCGACATCTGTAGACGATCTGAAACATTGTTGAACAGGATTTTTGTTTGTTCCAGCTGCAAGGTTTATGAACAGTCTCTGACCAACTTTTGTTGAGTTTTCTCTAAGCTGAATTTAACATTAACATTCCTGAGAGGTTGCTGTTCACTTGGACTGCTACAGAAAGCTTAAGGATCCAATTGGTCCCTGGAAATGTGAGTTATGTGAAGAGATGTCAGAGTCTACAAGCCCTAGAAATCAAACAGTTGAAGATAGAGAGAAGCCATGGTTGGTAACTGAGTGTGCTTTGTGTGGCGGTGGTTCTGGTGCTTTCCGAAAGGCAACGAATGACCAGTGGGTTCATGCCTTCTGTGCTGAGGTAGCTGAAGCTCATTCGTACTTCCTTCTCATGGTGGTTGTGTTATTTTATGTTGTCATCTGCTTGGATCCTAGCATCATAGGAATTTTTTCACAAATCTTTTCTTTCAGTGGCTTTTGGAGTCGACTTTCAGAAGGGGGCAACAAAATCTTGTAGATGGAATGGTAGTGTATCTCCCTATCAATATCCATCTGCTTTAGATTTAGATTATTTTTTGTCCATTTATTTATACTTTTAACAGAAGGCATGTAATTTGAGGATTAACACTTCTGGTCACCATGAGTTATTATTCATTTATCATGTAAATTTTACTTTTTGTGTGGTTCAGGACATCCTTTCCAAAGAAAAGGACTCACTTACCTGCTGTATCTGCCACCAGACATTTGGCGTTTGCTCAAAGGTTTGATTTGCTTTATTAATTTTTTTCCTTAATTCTGATATGAAGCAACTGCAAATAAATGAATATTCTTGATTCTGCATTTACTGTCTTTAATTTTTCCTGCAGTGCAGTTATGGGCATTGTCAAATTGCTTTTCATCCATATTGTGCTAGAGCTGCTGGATTTTACATGAATGCAAAGACCATGGGTAGCAGGTTTCATCACAAGGCCTATTGTGAAAAGCATAGCGTGGAGCAGAGACAGAAGGTCAAATAGATCTTTGACGTCAAATCTCTTTTTGGCTTTTTTTGTAAACACTGAGATCGTGAATGATACCCTTCGTTTCCTTATCTATCTGATTTCGTATAAATTGCCTCATAATATTGGTGAAATATTATTTACATTTGATAGTTATAACTTATAACATTCATACTATGCAAATTCTTGCATCTTGTCTTATTCTTCGTTGAAAATCCACAGGCTGACGACCAGCAACATGGAGCTGATGAGTTTAAGAGCATAAGGCAAATACGGGTACGTGTGAATGAATTTGCGACGTGATTGGATATTAGAAGAATAATCACATATATCCTTGCTAGTGAATTTCCAAAGAGTTGTCTGACATGGTTCTTGCATGCTTCCTTTTTGATGCTCAACAATGCGGAAGCTAAAATAAAATTAAAAAATTAATGCAAGACGCAACTACGACTAATTGATGAATGGGATCCTATGGAATAATGGTTGCAAAAATCAACATAAGACATGGAATTAAATTGCAAAAAAAAAATATTATTGAAAGAGGAAAAAATAGAATTTTACTTTTGATTGAGTCAACCCGAATATAGATCTATCGTACCATAAAATCTTTCTTTTGTTGAATCCAACGGTATTCATTAATTAGCCCCTTGTTCAATCAAGAATAGCCCAGATATTGCTGTTGAAAATATTTTTTAATATGGATATTTGATTCAGGGCTTTATTTGTGGATATAGAGCTATCATAAGGGTTTAGTCTTCAGTTTTAATGGCTGATTTTAGGTTTTGGTTCAGATCTGAAATGATTTTAGATCAGGTTTGAATGGTTTTGGGGTTGATTTTGAGTTAGGTTTTAGATTGGCTGCAAGGAGTTAAGGGTGAGGATATAGGCGTGTGGATCTAATGGAGGGGCTGTTTGAAGGGTTTGGCTTGGTTGGATGTGAAGATGTTAGGTTTTGGCTGCAAGTAGAAGAGGTGGGAGGGTTGTGATAAAAGAGACGGGAAAGACATGGGAAAATAGGTAAATTTGGATTATTCTAAAGGAGAAAAGAAATAAATAAAATATAAAAAAATAAATGTGGTCTCACACCAATAAAAACTCAAAAGGATGTGGCCTCACACCAAATATTCAAAGATTCAATCCAGAATCCTCTCAAAATAACTCAATATGCATTGTTTAAAATAAAGAGTCCACGAGAGTATTTATGTAGAATCAAACCAACATAAAAATTGTCCACACCTAATGTGGGACTAAACACTATTCAAGAAATACAAAATTTAAAGTAAAATAAAACTCTAAGAAAAAAGGACTAATAAAGAGAAACCCTACTTCTCAATTTAAGTATGACTTGTACTAATTTCCTTCCACAACTTATTCTCTAGATAGTCCTCTATCATTCTCTATGGTGAATGATC
>JAVXUK010000049.1:2500-12335 GCA_032191725.1 Narcissus pseudonarcissus | reverse complement strand
TACAAAATCCTTCAAATTGTATCTGATTAAATCCAGGTATTGTGGACATTGCGTCTATCCCGGATTATTTTGAAATTGTCAGTTATTTATATTCATCCATATCGAATTCTCTAAAAAAAAAAAAAAGAAATACCATTTTGGCTGGCTCATTATCCATCAAATCAAATCCTATAGATCTAGAAATGACGGAATTTCGATTCTATGAATCTTTGACTGGAATCTATGAGATAGGTCCAATAAAATTTTATACTGAACTTATTTTAAGAGATGCAACCGGAACGGAATTGATAAAACAGTCCTAGAAACAGAATTCTTCCACTTAGGCGTACTATGCTTTGGGATTTTTTTTAGAATATCAAAACTGATTCAGTTTCTTATATTATAATGTATAATGGTATTGATATTCTAATCTGCTAGAATATTGAATACCAGAAAACTATATGAATGTTGTATTTATTAACGTGCGGATATACCCAATCTATATTTCCGTCTTCTCTCTTTTTTTATTGCCCTCCTGTCCTGTCGTCAATTGACAGTATGACTTAGGACTCAATATAATTTGAGCGGCCAAATCATATTTTGGTAAAGCACCTTGAATCCACTGCAGAGTAAAGGATCTTGGATCCAACGCAGAACCCTTTTTGAATGAGAGAGATAAAGACGAGAAAGACCAATGAAATCAAGTTTCAAGGTTGTTAATGGTGAAGTTTGATTACCATTACCAGACTAGTTAACGAGTTTTTCGGTTTGATTCATCTCCTAAAGGTGGCTCTCGGCCAGAGTTTATATTAAGTTAAATTTGAGTTATATTAAGTAAAGGTGGCCTTAGGCCTTATTACCTATTGTATTTTTCTTATTACCTATTTTGGTTTATTACCTATTGTATTTCTAGTGCTTTTTTATTTCCTAAAGGTGGCCGGGACCTATTATTTCTAGTTGATTTATGAATCAAGGTGGCCATAGGCCCCTATGGTCCAGTGGTTACGACCTCTCTCTTTCACGGAGAAAACGAGGGTTCAAGTCCCTCTGGGGGTATACCAAGACTCAAGACTATAGGAGTGGGTTTCTATCAAGTGATCCGTATTTGTCAAGCCCTTCTATTAGTCTACTCAGTGGGACTTTGGATTTTATATCAAGTGATATGTATTTGTCAAGTCTGCCTGGGAGACGAAAGTAAGTTGATTATGGAACGTCTAAAATGAATTAGGCGTTGGGTCGATGCCCGAGTGGTTAATGGGGACGGACTGTAAATTCGTTGACAATATGTCTACGCTGGTTCAAATCCAGCTCGGCCCAACAATTCGCCAATCTACTATCAGAGGGTAGAACCTTCTTGTTCTTACGAAATACCTGATACGAGAGAATAAAAAAGAATCCAAATTTTCTGCTAGATCTCTTCTTATTTCCCTGGGATTGTAGTTCAATAGGCAAGAGCACCGCCCTGTCAAGGCGGATGTTGCGGGTTCGAGCCCCGTCAGTCCCGACGGATACAATAAGTACATGAATTCGCCTCTCCATTTTCTGTGAAAGAAGGGACAGAGAGTCTAATTGAATTCCGAAGGGGTTTCCCCTCTTTTTTTTCAGGATTCTGTCGAAGAAATAACAAACCCTAAAATAAAATGAAAATAACTAAAATAGTGAAGTTGATAGAATATTCCATCTTTTCTCCTGCGACTTATCTTTCTCATACTTTTTTTCTTCCAAAGAAAATTAGATCATTAAAAATTAGAACCTAATTCCTCTCTTTTTCCACTTCGCTTGTATTGTTTGTTGGGGTTTTGTAGTTAATGGAAATGGGCGGGTGATTAGATGATACTTCATTTGATTGATTTGATGGTTCTACAAGGAAGACCTAAGGTAGTTTATAGAAAAGAAAGAACAGAAAAGAAATAAAATAAAGTAAAGGAATTTTTGATTGGTCCGGGAATCCGATCTTCGATTTGGTATGGATAAAAGATCTTCGTATGTTATACTATTCAATTCTCGACGACGAATTAATTTAATAGCTCAGATATTGTTATTCATGATATTGGTCCGATTCAAGATCATCGATAGGTAATGCATTCATTGAATTGACAGGCGAAAGATTTATCATCTCTATGGGATTAAATCCCGAGTTATTGTGAAATAAAAAAAAAAAACGATGAGATTATGGAAGTAAATATTCTTGCATTTATTGCTACTGCACTGTTCATTTTAGTTCCTACTGCCTTTCTACTTATAATTTACGTAAAAACAGTCAGTCAAAATGATTAATTACTTTAAATGAAACTTGACTTCAGAATTCTTATCAATAGTTGAAGAAATCAAATGAAAAGTATTCTTTTTTTGCGTTTTAAATGAAATCAACGGGCTATAATCGGCGGTATTCTATGAGATCCGAGAGTATGGTAAGTAAGAAAGAATTTTCTTTCTTACTTACCATACTCGTTATAGTGGCGTACAAAGTTGTACTTGACTTTCTAATAAAGTTGGTATACTATATTAGCTTCTATCTTCAATATATGTAGTTATTAATCCATATATGGAATTGACGTAGGACCCAATTCTATTTCTTTGATACATCTATTTATTCCGATGAATCTGAAATACCTTTTTTACTGTTATAGAATATATTTCTCCACTAGAATCCAATGGAATTTGGAAATGAAGATCTTTTTATTTGAAATAATTTTCAAATCAAAAATGCGTTGCAGGCCGATCTATAAAACAATTGATACCCTTTCCTTCCTCAACTAAATTAGGAGTGCTTCTAAAGTCCACTTCTTCCCCATACTACGAGTGAAAGGGAAAATGTAAAGACTACCATTAAAGCAGCCCAAGCGAGACTTACTATATCCATGTGAATTATGTCCCTTATCTCTATGATAGAATTATTCCATTATTGCTCACTAATAATAGTAGAATGAATGGTTCAGAGTCAAAAAGGGATTCTGGCCGAACACTATTGATGAATCAATCAAATAAATCCATTTCAAAAATTCCTATATAATTTCTAATCGGGAAAGACTAAACACAAGTAAAATAAACAATGACACTACAAAGGAATGTTACTACCTAGTAATAAAAGAAGAGAGCCCATTTCTTTTTTTCTTGCCCTTCAAAGTAAAAAAAGATCAATTGCTATCTATTATCTATTATAAACTTTTATTTCCTATTTGATCTAATCCGTACTCTTTCCTGATTGTCTCTCTAAAGGGTATATTATACTCTTGACAAGGGGTTTCAAAAAAATGATTTTTTTTCACTTTTTCTTTTCTACAAAAAAAGTAAATTATCTATCTCAATCGAATAGTGATTGAATGCCTCAAGACTCAGAGATTCTCGTGAGTCTATATATGTAGATTACAATATAGAAAGGGCTTCCCCCAACTAGTAGTTGAACTATCTGCCGGCTATGCAATGTAATTCAAGACCCAATCAGTAGACATTACATTAGTAGTAGAAGGGAATCGGGAAGTCTTTCTTTGACCATTATAATCTTTCTTTGGATTCAAGGATTTCCAATCTTTTACAAAATCCGCAGAACGGATGTTTAGAATCAACCAAGTATCAACAGTCCCCTTATTCTGTTCTGCTGATATAACTCAATCAAATTTTCCCCAGCAGAACAGAATAAAAGATTTTGATTCGTTTGTTGATGAGGCGGCACCCGGATTTGAACTGGGGAAAAAGGATTTGCAGTCCCCCGCCTTACCACTCGGCCATGCCGCCAAAACGATATACAATAGGAGATTTCCCCTTTTGGGTTGGATTACTAAACTTTAGTTTATTGTACTTGCATCCCTTTTTTAATCCTTTTTCTAATTTTATAAAAATTAGAAAAGAAACCCCTTTTCCTCTTTTGATTGTATTTGATCTACCCCTTTGATTGATTGTATAGTATCTCAAAACACACAATGCCAAAAAACTTCCACTCACTTTTCTATTGAAAAATGAAAAATCAAATGTATATTTTCAATCAAAAATACCAAAATTTATGATAAATCGGTTAACTATTTGTTGACTGAGAATTCGTGAATGATTCTTGGATTTGAATCTCAAATTTGATTTGGCTAATGACATAATATAATGGAAATTGATACATACTTAATTGATTCTTTTGAATCAAAAATCCTTCTAAATTTCCATTATATTATAACAAAAACTACAAATATATGTAAACCCCAGAACGGAAATTGTTACACAGATACCAAATTGGCTATTTAGAGTATCTTGCCTATAAAGAAAGGGAATTTTTTGTTCCAAAAAAAGGCCCGGCTGGGTATTGGCCGGGCCAGGCGAAAAGGGCACTTCGAACAAAACAAAAGCAAGAAGGTCTTCTTTATTTATCTTTCTATTTGGATCTTTCGAGCATCTAAATGGAATTGCTAATTATATAATAACGATAAAGAATGTGAAAGAAATACTTTCTTTAATCCTTACTTGATGTGTAATGTAACATAGTAATTATCTTTTTCAATTGGGAGAGATGGCTGAGTGGACGAAAGCAGCGGATTGCTAATCCGTGGTACGAGTTATTCGTACCGAGGGTTCGAATCCCTCTCTTTCCGTTTCGGTCGATGACTTTCTATTTTTTTCCTTCAAGTTTCGCAAACCCCTTTTTTTTATTTCTTTCCTAGTTAAACGTGTGGAATAGCTAAAATAAAATCTTAAGAAAATTGTAAAATCAAGCAAGAAAAACGAAATTTTTATTTTATTCTTCACGTCCAGGATTACGTCCTGGATCATTGGATAGGAATCCAAAGATGAAGAGAGAAACAAAGAATATTACTACTGTGTAAACGAAAAGTTTGAGAGTAAGCATTACACAACCTCCAAGATCATTTTTTGAAAAAGAAAAACGAGAAAAGATAATAGATCCTCCATTTTTATATCACATATCCTATTTTGACACCATGAATTATAGAAATAGAAAAGAATGTTGAGAAATTCAAATGAAGTTGAAATTTGTAATGTAATAAGAGTCTTTGATTACCACAAATAACTTTCATACCCACAATTAGATATTGTAAGCGACCCTAAGCTAATAAGGTATTTCGCCGGAAAAAGGATTAAAATAGGGAAATGGGGCGAGCCGGATTTCTCGCGGCTATCCGAGAATTTCAATGTTTGAATCGAAGGTTCATACTGTCAGACTTATTTGATCTTATCAATTGTTATAATTTTTCTCGAATAAATCATGAATTTTCTAGAATACTATTAAAGATCTTATCGAAAACTTACAGCAGCTTGCCAAACAAAGGCTAAAAGAAAAAAGAACAGGGGTATGACTGGCATAACATCTACGATTGGATTCAAAAAAGCATAGGCTTCGGGCAATTTGGCGAAGAAAAGACTACTCGGATAAAGGGCAGAATTAAGACAGATCAAACTAAAGATATTAAGCATAACAGACATTTTTTTTCGTCGAGATAATTGCATTTTGACTGAGTTATTGATATAAGGAAAAATGAAGAAAGTAAGGTGGACAAAAAATCCTTCTTTTTCCGCTCAATCAAAAATCCTCCAATTCTCAAAGGAGAATAGAAGAAATCATACTTTCATACAATATCTTAATTGAATTCTATGCAATGATCAATAAATTAAGTTGAATTCTATATCTATATGTATCAAAATCTTAGCACCAATCTATTCTATAGATATATAGCTATTTGGGCTGGAGTTGACAAACAACCAATACCAATATTATACCAATATTATTGTTTCTTAGTGTCGATTAGAAATTGAAATGGGGCGTAGCCAAGTGGTAAGGCAACGGGTTTTGGTCCCGCTATTCGGAGGTTCGAATCCTTTCGTCCCAGTGTAGATTCATTTTTATGCCCCATTATTTCTATAGAAAATAGAAAGAAGTAGGGGGTGTATAGGAGTTAATCCATATTAATTAAAATATGTGTATAAATAATCAAGTTCCGTATTATATAGAAATATGCTATGGAGCCAATGTTTTTTCGTTGAATCTCGTTTGATTTTTGATTTAGGCATTTCGTCTTTGACTCTAATTAAAAATTGGAAATTGATGTAACGATTGAGGCGGGGTGATTTATCCTATCTCTTTTATTCACTTTATGGCAAGAGTTTATTGTTGGAATATTACTCAATTCCATTTCAAATTTCTATTTGAAATTAAAGTCAGTGATGAATCAATTCAAAAAGAAGGACCAATCTTTATCGGAAGAGCGAAGGTGGTACTTATTGTCTTGTCCAGTTTTCTTCAAATTGAATCCAATTTAATAATGATGTCTAAATAGGAAACTTTTTCAATTAGAAAGATTTTTTTAATAAATCCAATATTTTATTTATTTCCTGTACGTGTAATTTTTGAATTTGAAAAAGTAAGAAATCCTTGAATCTATCCTTATATGAGCCACTTGAAGATGCATATTTAAAAAGCGATTCCTTTCTCTATTTTTTTCAGAAAAATCGTTCCGCATATCATATATTCATATATAGAATATAGAAGAAAAATCTAGATTGCGATGTTTTATATCTATGGGCATCTGAACCGATGACTATTCATGATTCCATAATTGAATCAATTCCATACCGGCTCCAAATTAGAGGAATGTTTGTTATGGTAAAACTTCGTTTGAAACGATGTGGTAGAAAGCAACGTGCGACTTGAAGGACACGATCCGTTGTGGATTTTTACATCCACCTTTTTCGATTTGTCTAGGAATGGGGATGCTCTTGGCTCGACATTGTTTGTTCTGTTACACTTGAACCCTTCGGTTTTTTGTTGGGTTGTAAATAGTCCACAATGGAGCTCGAATAGAAAGTATTAATTCATTTCTCGGGGGCAAGGATCTAGGGTTAATACCAATCAATTGGAACAACTTCGTAAATATATGGAACATATATCGAAATCGAAAGGATCCAATTCAAAAGCAAAACTTGTTGAAATTGATCAAAAATTTTCGATTCAAAGTGTATCACGCGCGAATCAAATGTCCATGGGGTTCTTTGATAGAAAGAAATCAAAAAGGGGTATGTTGCTGCCATTTTGAAAGGATTAAGAGGCGCCGAAGTAATGTCTAAACCCAATGATTAAAAATGAGGATAAAGGATCTAAGAACAAGGAAACACCCTTTTAATTTAATAATTAATTTTAAAATTTAATTGTTTTGATATTCTCAATAATTGGATCAGACTAAAGAATCCAAATAGAATTTGAAATAGTTTCAATCAGACAAACAAAAGGGAGTAAAGACTACTCAATACATGAAATTGACTAAAGATTTTTCCTTTGCGTTATTTGAGAGTTATTCAACTTGAGTTATGAGTACGAATGGTTTCTTTTTCATTTTCAGGAAGAAAAAAAGACTGAAATCATAGTCTAATTTATTTTATAGGCCGTTTGTCATTTAATTTATTAGAATTGCATATATAGACAAAACTTCAAATCAAATCATTTTTTCTCGAGCCGTACGAGGAGAAAACTTCCTATACGGTTCTGGGGGGGGGTATTGTTCATCTACATCTATCCCAATGAGCCGTCTATCGAATTGTTGCAATTGATGTTCGATCCCGAAGAGAGGGAAAAGATCTTCGAAGAGTGGGCTTTTATGATCCAATGAAGAATCAAACTTATTTAAATGTTCCTCTTATTCTATATTTCCTTGAAAAAGGTGCTCAACCCACAGGAACCGTTCAGAATCTTTTAAAGAAAGCGGAAGTTTTTAAGGAACTTCCGCCTAATCAAATGAAATTCAATTAAAGAAATCGGTAGCAACTTGGATATAACTTTGTCTAATTTTTCTCTATTTTCTGCTATATTCGTATTTATTTATCATTGTTTCCATCGAATCCGATGGTCTAGAACGACAAAAACTGAGTTTTTAGTTTATTGATTTTATAAATAAAAAATTCGGACATTTCCTTTGCCTTTATTGAACTGTGCGGTTTTCTTTTCGTTGGAACTTGACTAACAGATAAGGAATCTGCTTTGCTTATTCCACTTAGATTGATGAAATACATTATGGACTAAAAAAAATCCGATATTTTTTTCATTTTTTATTCTTCCATTTATACTTTTTCTATCTATCTAGATATGTAGATTAGATATGTAGTGTTAATTCAAGACAATTTTGAATATTATTGTATTGCATTGTTAAATTCAAATTCTTTGAATTTAACAATGCAATTTCTTTTTTGCACTGTATTCTTTTCTCAACATTTATATTGACAACAGTGTATTGAAGAAATATAATTCATCGTGATAAGCGAACCGAATCTATTTATTTCTTTTCCAGAGTTTTTTACTTTATCTTATTCAAATGATGCTTTCTTTGATACAAGAGCTTTTTTCAATCTTCAATCAAAAAAGCTAGATAACATAAGAGATGCTCTATCGATTTTGACAATTCTGTATCTTTCTTTCTTTTATCTGATAATTTTTTGTATTTTCATCGAATCAATTCATTTTTATGTTTTGAATTCATTACGAATCCATTAGAAAATATTTATAGATTTTTGATTTGTTAACTCAATGGTTTGATTAGCTCGTATAATCTCTTTTCTCTTTGTTTAAATTCAATTAAATTTATTTTGATTGTATCTATACACCCCCCCTTGACTCTTGAAGTTTTGTTTAATCTATAATTCGGGTTGCTAACTCAACGGTAGAGTACTCGGCTTTTAAGTGCGGCTAGAATCTTTTACACATTTGGATGAAGTGACGAATTCGTCCATACCACTGGTAAACTTTGGAAGACCGCGACTGATCCTGAAAGGGAATAGATGGAAAAAACAGCATGTCGCATCAATGGAGAGTTCTGAGGATATTTCATTCTTATCGGATTGGTACAAAACCTTGTTCGAATTCTTGGAAGGAACAAAAGAAAGTTGGGTCGAATGAATAAATGGATAGGGGCCCCACGACTTCAATTAATTATCAGAAAGAAAAAGCAACCGGCTTCTGTTCTTAATTTGAATAATTTCCCGATCTAATTAGACGTTAAAAAAAAATTAGTGCCTGGTACGGGAAGCACTTCTCCCTCCACGAGTGGATTCTATTTTTTTTAATGAATCCTAACTATTGACATTCTCTATTATGGAATGAAGATGTATGTGTAAAAGAAGCAGTATATTGATAAAGAAAGTTTTTTCAAAAATCAAAAGAGCGATTAGGTTTAAAAAATAAAAGATTTCTAACCGTCTTGTTATCCTATAACATAGACGAATTAAATGAATGGAAAAGAGAGAGGGTAGAGAATCTGTTGATAAGTTTACCTGTCCCCGAGGTATCTATTCTTATTACAATACCTTGTTTTTACTGTATCGCACTATGTATCATTTGATAATCCCCAAAAAATTCTACCTTTGATTCAAATCGAATTTCAAATGGAGGAAATCCAAAGATATTTACAGCTAGAGAGATCTCAACAACACGACTTCCTATATCCACTTATCTTTCAGGAGTATATTTATGTATTTGCCCATAATCGTTCTTTGAGTAGATCGATTTTGTCGGAAAATCTGGGTTATGACAATAACTCAAGTTTACTGATTGTGAAACGATTAATTACTCGAATGTATAAACAGAATCATTTTCTTATTTCTCCTAATGATTCTAACCAAAATCCATTTTGGGCGCGCAACAATAATTTTTATTCTCAAATCATATCAGAGGGGTTTGCTTTTATTGTTGAAATTCCATTTTCTCTACAATTACTATCTTGTCTAGAGGGGAAAAAGAACAAGATAGTAAAATCTCAGAATTTACGATCAATTCATTCAATATTTCCCTTTTTAGAGGATAATTTTTCACATTTAAATTTTGTGTTAGATATACTAATACCTCACTCTGTCCATGTGGAAATCTTGGTTCAAACTT
>JAVXUK010000048.1:0-12415 GCA_032191725.1 Narcissus pseudonarcissus | reverse complement strand
CTCCGAGTTAAAAATAGGAGTGAGAGTATCAAAATCGGGTGGGGGGAGGGTAAATTAGCATTTCTATAGTATTAGGTACCACATAAGGATATGGGTTATAGTTTTATGGGGCAAAGTGAGATTCAACCTTATTATTTTGCTAAATGAGGGGGTAGGGGAGGAGGGTTTAGAGGAAGAGGGGAGGAGGGGGTAGGGGAGGAGGGTTTAGGGGAAGGAGGGGAGGAGGGGGTTTAATGGCAGGAGAGTAGGAGGAGAGAAGAAAGAAGAGGGTATTAGATAAGGAGCTTATTTATTTATTATTATTTAGCCGATGTTCAGTACTATGGTATGCAAAATATTGAATTTTGATTATTGCAATTTATTTTAGAAAACGACATAGCTTTCATGTGTTATAGCATACGAAAAATCAGTAATTTTTGAAATAAAATCCATTCGTCTAATTCTCCTAATTATAATCTCAATATTAAAAATAAGTTTTTTTGGTATTTTTATATAATATTACGTGCTATAGACTGTTTCGGCTAATACATTTTATTTTATAAAATTACACAGTTTTCGTGAGCTATAGCATACAAAAAACCAATAATTTTTTTACATTTGAAGGGGTAATAAAGTGCATATAAGGAGGAGGGTAGACAGTTGGAGAGAAGGGAAGGAGGAATGGAGGAGGAGGGTAAGAGGAGGTAAGAGGTGGGGAAAGAAGGTTAGAAAGAAAGGGGTAGGAGGAGGGGTAGGAGGAGGCATAGAGGGGTAGGGGGAAGGGGGTAGGGGTTGGAGGGGAGTAGGAGGTTTGGTGGCAGGAGAGTAAGAGAAGGAAAGGAAGAAGAGGATGGTAGAGAAGGAGAAGAAAATACTTATTTATTTATTATTATTTTGCTAAGGTCGAGTACTATAGAATGCAAAATATTGCATTTTAATTATTACAAATTATTTTAAAAAACGTCATAGCTTTCATGTGTTATAGCATACGGAAAATCAATAATTTTTGAAAGAAAACACATTCTACTAATTTTCATGTTTCTAATCTAAAAAGTAAAAAATGTTTTATTTGTAAATTTTAGCTAATATTAAGTACTATAGACTGCTAAATATTGATTTCGGCTAATACATTTTATTTTAGAAAATTACACAGTTTTCGTGAGCTATATCAAATGAAAAATCAATAATTTTTTACCTTTGAAGTGTTAGGAAAGTGGATATGATGAGGAGGGTAGAAGGTTAGGATGGAAGGAAGGAGGAATGGAGAAGGAGGGTAAGAGTAGGGGAAAGAAGATTGGGATTGGGAAGGAAGGGGTAAGAGGAGGGGGTAGGAGGAAGGAAGGAGGGGGTAGGTCTAGGAGGGGTAGGGGGAGGAAGGGAGTCGGAGGTTTGGTGGTAGGGGAGTAAGAGGAGGAATGAAATGAGAGGGTTTTAGAGGATGAGAGGAAAATACTGATTTATTTATTATTATTTCGCTAATGTCGAGTACTATAGAATGCAAAATATTGAATTTCAATTATTTCAATTTATTTTAAAAATAAGACAGAACTTTCGTGTGTTATAGCATGCGAAAAATCAATAATTTTTGAAAGAAAATGCATTTTACTAATTCTCCTATTTCTAATCTCAAAAGTAAAAAGAGGATGGTAGAGAACGACACAGTTTTAGAAAACGACACAGTTTAGAAAACGACACAGTTTATTTCGGTGGCAGGAGAGTAAGAGGAGGGAAGGAAGAAGAGGATGGCAGAGAAGGAGAAGAAAATAATGATTTATTTATTATTATTTTTCTAATGTCGAGTACTATAGAATGCAAAATATTGAATTTTAATTATTACAATTTATTTTAAAAAACATCACAGATTTTATGTGTTATAGCATACAAAAAATCAATAATTTTTGAAAGAAAACACATTCTATTAATTTTCATGTTTCTAATCTAAAATGTAAAAAATGTTTTATTTGTAAATTTTAGCTAATATTAAGTACTATAGACTGCCAAATATTAATTTTGGCTAATACATTTTATTTTAGAAAATTACACAGTTTTCGTGAGCTATAGCAAACGAAAAATCAATATTTTTGTTACTTTTGAAGGGTTAGGAAAGTGGGTATGAGGAGGAGGGTAGAAGGTTGGGAAGGAGGGAAGGAGGAATGTAGAAGGAGGGTAAGAGTAGGGGAAAGAAGATTGGAAAGGAAGGGGTAAGAGGAGGGGGTAGGAGGAGGGAGGAAGGGGGTAGGGGGAGGAGGGGAGTAGGAGGTTTGGTGGCAGGAGAGTAGGAGAAGGGAAGGAAGGAGAGGGTGTCAGAGAACGAGAGGAAACTACTGATTTATTTATTACTATTTCGCTAATGTTGAGCACTATAATATGCTAAATATAGAATTTCGATTATTGCAATTCATTCTACGAAAAGACACAGCTTTCGTGTGTTGTAGCATACAAAAATAAGTAATTTTTAAAAGAAAATGCATTCAACTAATTCTCCTGTTTATAATCTCAAAAGTAAAAAAATGTTTTTTGTTATTTTTAGCTAATATTAAGTACTATAGACTGCCAAATATTGATTTGGCTAATATATTTCCTTTTTGAAAATTACACAGTTTTCGTAAGCTAAGGATCTGTTGGAGTAAGGGTCAGGGTGTCGAATGGGCTGGGCCGAGTTGACCCGACCCTTTGCCCATCCATACTTTGATTGGGCCCGGGCCGGTGTGGCCCAGTCAACCACACGCCTGGGTCGGTTCGCGGGTCAACCAGCAACGTTCGGGGCCAAAACCATCCCATACCGTGGGTCGATTTGCCCCGGGCTGGTTTTTTTTTAGGCTGGTCATGGCCAACAAAAAAAACTGGTTTTTTAAAAAAATTAAAAAAAGGTAAAAAAAATTGAAAATTTGAAAAATGCAAATAAATTTATATAATTAATTTTAGATGCATTAAAAAAATAAATCGTAATTTAAAGAACTTATAATTTATAAAACATGAAATTATTTATGAAAAATTATTTATAAATTTAAAAACTTGAAAATTTAAAATTTTATGTATTATCCCGAACTTCGCAAAGGTTTTAGGCTAGACCTTTAAATTTTATTGATAAACAAACATTTTAGAGGCGGGCATAAGTTGGCCAGCGTACCCCTCTTACAATAGCCTTATATTAAGGAGAAAAAACATAAGAAAAAATAATTTACTCTTCCTCCTCCTCTGTAGATGAGTCTTTATTACTTTTTAAGTGTTGTATACGGGCTTCATCATCGAACCAATCTTTCTGACATACTGCAACTTCAATTGCTTCATTTGCTAATCTTGCTCTTTTATTGCTGAGAACTCGATTACCTACACTAAAAGCAGACTCCGAATCTACTGTGGAGACTAGAGGTGTTAGCAGATCACGTGCTATAGCTACAAGGATTGGGTGCACATGTTCATGTATTTTCCACCAATCTAATATGTTAAATGACTCTAATTGTTTAATTGTAAGAAAATTAGTAAAATCTGTTTGTAAAAACATGTTAAGTTCAGAAAAAGAGGTACTTGTTTTTTGTTTCTTTTTTCTTAAAAATTCAAAAAATGCTTTCTTAGAACTATGTATTGGGATTGAAGTGACACCTTTACTCTTACCGAATTGTGCTTCATAGATTGTATACATAATTCTTAAATGATTATACAAAACACCTTTGTAATCATCTAAGTTGATTTCCATGTTAGAATAATAAGAGTCTAACAGATCAAACAAACCATCTTCTTTAATTCTAGGATCGAAGATTAAAGATAAACAATATATTATAGGGATTTTCTCCCAATACTTGTTCATCTTTTGATCCATGTCACTTATCATAATTATTAAGGGGTTAACATCCCTGTCGGATCTATATTCATATAAAATTTTACTAATAGTCCACAATTTCTCTACAGCTAAACAAGTTGTGAGATAGTAAACAGCAGAAAATACTTGGGTAGAATTATAAAAAACCTTCAAAAAAATTATACAAGACTTCTATCATGCTCCATTCATAATCAATAGAATCTGATTCATTAATATGTATATATTCATTACGAAATATAGTTATAGGTTCTTTGTAACGAAGCATGCATTTCATCATTTCATAAGTCGAATTCCACCTACTTGGAATGTTTAGTGTGAAAGATCTAAATTTCAAATGATATTGACGACATATTTGTTTGAAAGTTTGTTTCCTAACTCCTAAAGATTCAATATAAAGCATATATTATTTAATTTTTTCTAAATAAGGTTCTACCGTTCTTAGCCCGTCTTGTACAATTAAATTTAAGATATGACATGCACATCTCTAATGAAAATTTTTATTTTCCATAACAGTGTTTAAATGATTTTTAAAAAATATAATTGCACCAGTATTATTTGTAGCATTATAAAAGTAATTGAAAATATATTTTTCAAAAATATCAAATTCACGAACAACATGCATAATACAATTACATATATTATTTGAATTATGCAGATATTCCATTTTTTGAAAACCAATGTTTCTTTTTTGTAAAATCCAATCATTATCAATATAATAAGATGGGACACATATGAAAGAAATATCCCATTTTGTAGTCCAAACATCAGAAGTCAGTGCAATCTTACTTTTTAAATTTGCAAAAGTTTTTAACAATTGTGCTTTCATTTCATATAAAATTTAAAAGTATCGCCTCCAAGTGTATTTCTCGACACTCTCTTAAACTGTGGATTATATGTTGTTTGGATTAATCTTTGAAATTTCTCATTTCAGCAAAGTTAAAAGATTGTTCCGCATGAATAACATATTGAGCTAGTTTCTTTCTACTAGTATCATTTGAGTAAGAAAACACAGTTAAAGAGTTAGAAGAACCAATCATACTTAAAGTTATTTGTTTGGGATCATGTTTATTGTGTGAACCTATGTGTCTTTTAAGATGTGTTGTGTTATCATTAGATTTGAAGTTAAAATCCATTTTGCATTTTTTACATACAACTCTTTGTCCTTTACCTGGAACTTATTCAACATTAAAAAAATTCCATACTTTAGATTTTTATAATCTTGGTTTTGGTAGAACAGAACTAGTAGCAACATTTGGATTATTACTAGCAAATTCTTCTGGAGTTTGTGATGTAGGAGTATCTAAATTTGGAGTATCTACAGGGTTGTTTAGAAAATCATTAAATATAGTATAATCTTTCATGTTTTCTAGATTAAGGGAAATGTTTCTACAAGAAGATACATCCATTTATATGAGATTAGAAATAAAATAATAATAAAAAGAACCTGATTACGAACTTTAGAGAGAAATAAAAAGAGGCGGAGAGTTAGAGAACGTGCGGAGAATTGCTTGAGAATTGCTTCAGAACTTCAGATTGCAGGAGATTAAAACTTGTAGAATAATAGAATTTGAGAGTAATTGATTTGTGAAAAGTGAGAAGACTTTGGGAACTATTTATAGATTTTCTACAAGTCCAAAAGACCAATTTACCCTCACCCACTAGCCGTTTATAACCGTTGGAGGAGTTAAAATTATCATTTGCGATCAATGACCAAAAAACCCCTCCAAAGTAGTCGTTATTTGACCGTTGGGGAGGTAAAATTGTAAACCAAAAAAAACAAATAAATACAAAAAAAACAAAAAGAAAGGGACAAAAACTAGCCTATGGAAGACAAAAAAAGGGGACAAAAATTGTCGCCATTGGCCTTGGAAAACGGTTCCAACAGCCATAATATAACTGTTGGAACCGACGGACCGGTTTCGATCCAGGCGACGGGCTGGACAGGCCACCTGTCGATCACCGAGTCGATTTTGCCCGACCAACGTATTGGGAATGTACCATAAAACTAGAAGTGATGGACCTGGTTTGGACATTCACGTACATGTGTATCTGGAATATACATGATTGGGCAGTAGTAAGACATCTTTCATGTTCGATCAGTTGGACCGTGGTGATCTCCTTAACACATAAAAGAGCCCGTAGGATTGCTGGTTGGGAAGTAGTATTCTATTAGATAGAACAGAGAGACCTACTATACCATGTACACAATCCTTAAAGAAGTTCTCGATCGTAGTTGGACAATCAGTTTGGGGCAAGCTGATAAGGTCCGTAAAGATCAGCACACACTGCATCACTCATCAGTGAGTGATTTTGTCTCAAAGTCATCTGGCAAAAAGCGGTGTTGATGATGAGTGTATGGGTGCTTGTTAGATTCGAGAATCTGACAAGTTCACTGAACGTGACCAACTTGGGAGTATCTCTAGATGGAACTTAGATAGATAGAGACTCTCAGTCTGGTAGTCTATGTCATTCCTTAGACCTAAGAGGAACATGGTGATCTTGTATTCGTAGCTCTCAGTCTTTTACAGTGGGTAATATCGATCGTACGCGGACAAGTTAGCTCTCACACCATTGGGACTGTTAGTATGAGCATGGAGATAGGTGCTTGCCCAATGGGGGATCCGTCACCTTCTGCATGGTGTAGAAGAAGGATGTCCATAGTCAAATTTGCTGCAAAAATCTCTGGCCAGAGTGTTACTGGATCTAGGAGAATCTAGTAAGCCAAATGTGACATATGAGCTCATGATGATCAGTAGGGTTTATCTGTTCTGTTCCATGATCCGGTGTTGATCATCATGACATCGGATGAACGAAAGGAAGCTAGATCACGGACGGAATATACTTAGATAATCTGGTAAAGTCTGGAGATTATACAACGTACTTGGAGTCGTTGACAGATCTTTTGGACTTTAGCTACAGATGAAATCTGGGCTAAGTCCAATGGGCCAAACTTGTGGCGAAGCCTGATAGGATCACAAACTTGAGACTTCTTATAACTGACTAAGTGTTAGTCATATTAGAAGACAATACAGTACTAGAAGAACATGCTAAGTTTCTATATCTGATGGGACCCAGTAGGAGGACCGATTAAGTGTTAATTAGTTGATGGAGTGAGCGAGTTATTAATAGTGATTGATAACTGCACATTTGTCAACTAATTAATTAATTAAGTGTTAATTAATTATGTTGACCAATGTACAATGAAGCAATTGTTAATTAAGTGTTAAGTGTTAACACTGTAATTATCAAAGTGATTAAGGTTCACTAAGTATAGCATGACAAATTATATATATGTGTGTGTGTGTGTGTGTGTAAAGTGGCCATAAGATGACACATGTCATGCTAAGAACGAAGCCTAGTCACTAAGCTTGATAACCAACCATGTGACACATGGCTTGGGTCGAATTTTGAGGAGGGGTATGGTTTTTTGTGTTTTACTTAAAAGATAAAGTCTTCATCCTATTTTCTTGTTAATGAAAATGAAATTGGCATGGCAACTTCATCTTCTTCAATGGAGCTTCCACCCTCTTACATGCCATGTTTTCTTCCTCAAATTTAGAAAAGAAGAAAAATCCATTTCCCAAATCATGAGATAATCCCCTCCTCAAGTTTATGCTCCAATATTTCTCCTCTATCACAAAGTGGTTCGGTCACCAAGGGGGTTCGGCCATATTGGGTTCAGCCATGCTTGAGCTTGGCCATGGTGGTTCCACCACCAAGAAGAGGTCCACCTTGCTTGAGTTCAGCTATGGTGGTTCCACCACCAAGAAGAGTTCCACCTTGCTTGAGTTCCACCTAATTGGTTTTGGTAGTGGAAGAGTTACATCACCATGAAGAGTTCGACCAGCAGTGGGCTTCCCCATCTTGCTTGGATTCGACCATGGTGGGTTCAACCATGTTGGGGTTCAACCACTAAGGGTTCGGGCCATCTGGGTCTCCTCCTCCATCAAGGAGTTCGGCCACCACAAACGATGTCATGCTCGAGATGCTACAACTCCAGGAACCATGTGATGGTTCTGGTGTTCTCCTCTTTATGTTTACGTCCTACGGTAGCACAAGCTGCATAGACAATCTATGGGTGCAAAGGACCGTAGAATTCTCATGTGTCTCCTTTCTAGATTATTGCAGGATTCGAAGGGATCCGACTCCCTCCTACGTAAATATTATAACTTGTAAGTTAGAATCCAAGATCGCGACTTTAAAGTCTTGGATCGATGGTTTTGTTCAGATCTTGACTTCATAGTCTTGATCGGAATTTTTAGCGATAGTTTTAAGTGCCACATGTTTTCGGAAATGCTTCTGCTTCGCCTCCGATGGGGTGCCCCTTTCCGATATTGATCCAACAATTGGTATCAGAGCATAGGATGCTACTTGTGGCCTTAAAACTATGTCATTTTACTTGTTACGATTAGGTGTTACAACATTGTGAGTTGTAGGGTTTGTAGATTTTCATGTTGATATGATTTCATAAACTCTACACATGCTAGAACCCTCTTGCAAGATAAGTAAAATGATCATGTCTATACTAATTATGATTAGTATTTTTAGTAGTTCATTATGCTTGTTATCTTGAACTACTAGTAGATGAGATGATTGTGGTACATGACCTTAGGATTGTGGATGTTGGCTATGTAATTGTTGCAAATGTTGTAATAATTAATTTATTTATTGCAAGTGTTGTAATAATTCTTTTTATTTCGAGAATGTAATTATGTTGCAAATTTGTAATCTATTATCCAGCTATGTCGTCGTGTTTTTCTTTTATGTAACTTTTCCCTTATGGGATAGATTAGGATGTCAAAGACCCATGCGATGAAGCAAGTGGCAATCCAAGAAGAAAAGAGGCAATCACTTCAAAAGTTGGAGTTGTACCATAGTCTGGAAGACTTCAAGTGTTGAAGACATGTAATAGATTTAGACTAATTTGTAATAGTAATTTCTGATATTGCAATGTGACATTAACAAGCAAATATTATATTATTAGCCAAGTCCACAATCATCTCATGGTTAACTAGTCAATTAGGAATCGTTTGATAGTTAGTGTATTGTACTTACCTTATGGAATTCTAGGAATTAAGTAGGAGTACAAGGACACAACTATGAGATTTTTGATTAGCGTAGCAATATTAGGTATTGTTTACTCTTTGTTGCTCTATGTTACTTCTGTTGCGCGATGTTTATTTACTGAGTTGCATGCTTTTATAATTTGATTTTTTAAGCACATCGTCTATAAAGATCCAACCATCGCTCTGTCGTTAGTCAACTAACCTAACGGTACATGACGTGATCGTGTGGTCTCTTATATTTAGGAGCTACTTAGTATAGTATAAATGATAATTAAAATAGTTTTATTTATCACATGTGATGAGATATTTTCTATAAAAGTAAAATCCTTCAACTTTAAAAGCAAGTCGAAGATGTTGTCTATAAGAGTTATAGAAACATTTTCAATACACCCCCTATCGCTCAATAGTTTTGGGCAATCTTTTTTTGTTGGTACAATGGACTCAGATATGGGCACCAAGCTTTCAACAGGACGATTGGTCCACAACCATTCAATATGAGATATTGGTGTTGTTGCATTTAGGTGTGCCTAAGAAACTATCATATGAGGGTGCATCTACATATATCAATACATGGAGCGTTAGGTACAAGAATTGACTGCTCGTGGGGCCAAGAAACTATTATGTGAGATTTCATGGGTAGAGATGTATGGTGGAATTCACATGTGATGTAAGAGAAAAGTTCTCACTAATATGCTTGATTGGGTTAAGAAACTATCATGTGAGATCCAGTCAAGTATGATAAGCACTTCACGTAACTCGTTAGGAGTTTTAGAAATTCTCGAAAATAATTTGAAGGGTTTGTAATTTCGTAAAATAACGAGTCATCAATAGAATTTTAAAAGGCCATAAAAGTTCTATTGATTTTATCTTTTTATATATATATATATTTTCTAAATAATGTCAAAAAGATTTTCACCTAATCTTTGCTCAATAAGAACTAAAGAAAACATTCTTGATGCTAACTTAATCCTAAGTTCGATATAGATCGAACATGTGATTTGGAAATGCCTAAGTCTTAAGGAATCAATATCATGTTGAATAAATGAGTTTCTTAAAGAAGTACTCCTTGGAGGATGTACATCAAGTATGATAGTAACACTTGATACTCGTTTCAGTAGAACAAGACTATTGAAGTGATTAAAATCACTTGATGGTTAGATAGATATTGATCTATCTATGAACATCAATAGTCATCTATCCTTTAAACATTTGAAGTTATGTGTATAAAATGCATCGTAAGAGTTGTTAAGACTTAATAGGATAGTAGCAAGTGTAGGTGGACCTCTTCTAAAGAATTTAGATCTTAGCACCCTACAGATCCCAAGGAAGTAGAATTCAGAAATAACCCAAAAGGGGATAAAGTTTAATTGTTGTGGTGAGGATATTGTAGTAGGACATCTTGATTAGATCAAGGATGGTCCTAAGATAACAATTTTAATGTTTGAGGGATATTGGTGAATGATTGATTCATGAACAATAATTAGATTATTGGTTCAATGATTGTTATCTAGTGTGTAAATACTTGCAGGATCTTGCAAATGCATAAAGGAAGGAAAGCATTGTCAAGTGCTGATAGTATCACTATGGTAATGATATGTGCAATAAAGGTAATGTACATTTGCACAGATCGTTTTGCGGTAGCTGAAGTATTGAACTTCAAGCTTGTATAAAAAAGAATGTATGTTCAGAATTATTGGAGATGGTATCATCATCTCAATTGTAATTTCGATAATGTTATACAAGATTGCAAAAGATGATCAAATGTGCTTCAAGACCAAAGTTGTATAAAAGATGATCAAATGTCATAATGAGAATGTTGACTCTCATAGTAGATGAAACTTGAAGCTTGGTCACATAAGTTGTTATGTGTATTTTGAGATTCAGTGGGAGTCTTGGACTCTTCAAGTGAAAAGTTCATTACCTATGTCTTGTCAATTAGGGACAAGGACCAAGCTATCCTATAAAAGGATGAGTGAGCTAAGGATATCTTCATACTAACATAATTAAATATGTGTAGATTAGGATCTACAAGAGTATGAGGATTATGTTGCTCCTTCACATTTGACATTGTACTAGATACGAGTCAAAAGTCTTTGAATAGTTCAAAGAGATTAAGAGTGAAGTGAGATAATGATTTGATCAAAGAGACAAATACCTAGGCATCGAATTCCTTATCTATCTCAAGTGATTTGGACATAACACCACAAATGAATGCATGAAAAGAGCATAAAAGTCCATAATATTCTTTTGATAGGAATCAAATGTATCATGATACGCTATGATCCTAGTTGCCATATAATGATATGACACCAACCTTTAGGAATTACACTCCATGTTGTAGAGTATCTGCATGACTAGTAAGTGCTGCTTATACACATCTCTGATAAGATTGCAGCATTTCTAGGAAACACTAATTGCTAGGAGAGGATGTTAAGCGTCGATAGGAGTGTAAGGATTTTGTTTCCTTCTGAATGTTAGTTGTATTCTAATTCATTGAATATTGTGCGTTGTCTTTAGAAATTCTAACATAGACTGCTAAATATTAATTTTGGCTAATACATTTCATTTTAGAAAATTACACAGTTTTCGTGAGCTATAGTATACGAAAAATCAATAATTTTGTAACTTCTGAAGGAATATGGAAGTGGGTATGAGGAGGTGGGTTAAAGGTTGGGAAGGAGGGAAGGAGGAATGGCAGAGAAGGGTAAGAGGATGGGAAAGAAGGTTGAAAGGAAGGGGTAGGAGAAGGGAAGAAGGGTGTAGGGGGAGGAGGGGAGTAGGAAATTTGGTGGTAGGAGAGTATGAAAAGGGAAGGAAGTAGAGGGTGTCAGAGAATGAGAGGAAAATGCTGATTTATTTATTACTATTTCGCTAATGTTGAGCACTATAATATGCTAAATATAGAATTTTGATTATTGCAATTTATTCTACGAAACGACACAACTTTCGTGTGTTGTAGTATAAAAAATCATTAATTTTTGAAAGAAAATGCATTCAACTAATTCACCTGTTTATAATCTCAAAAGTAAAAAATGTTTTTCTGTTATTTTTAGCTAATGTCAAGTACTATAGAATGTAAACTATTGAATTTTGATTATTGCAATTTATTTTAAAAAACGGCACAACTTTCGTGTGTTATATCATACGAAAAATCAATAATTTTTGACAGTAAACACATTCTACTAATTTTCCTATTTCTAATCTAAAAAGTAAAAAATATTTTATTTGTAATTTTAGCTAATATTAAGTACTATAGACTGCTAAATATTGATTTTGACTAATACATTTTATTTTAGAAAATTACACAGTTTTCGTAAGCTATAATATACAAAAAATCGATAATTTTGTTAGTTTTGAAGGAATAGGAAAGTGGGTATGAGGAGGAGTGTAAAGGTTGGGAAGGAGGGAAGGAGGAATGGCAGAGGAGGGTAAGAGGATGGGAAAGAAGGTTGAAAGGAAGGGGTAAGAGGAGGGGGCAGGAGGAGGGAAGGAAGGGGTAGGCGAGGAGGGTTTAGTGGCAGGAGGGGAGGAGGGGGTTTAGTGGCAGGAG
>JAVXUK010000047.1:0-12578 GCA_032191725.1 Narcissus pseudonarcissus | reverse complement strand
CAAATGACTGCAAACCATAGAAAGATGGCTTACGGCCGCAAATCGAGATACTTGCGGCTGCAAGCAGCGAGTTGGAATAACCCTAGAAACTTCTTACGGCCGCAAAGGAAAGTCCTTGCGGCCGCAAGATCGCGACGAACAGAAACAGTTTTTGAAAAACTAGGGTTTCGATCGATTACACCATAAAAACGAGATTAAAGCCTAGAAATGAGATCCTACGAGTGGAGAGGAGTAAAATGGTACCTTGTATGATGAAATGCGCCGGAGAATGATCGGAAAAAGAAGAATCGCCGGAGAAGAAGTCGGTCGCCGGAAGTTTCGCCGGAGAAGGGAAGAGAGAGTGTGTTTGCGTGAAAAGGTGACTGTTGGAATGTTTTAAATAGGGAATGGCTTGCGGCCGCAAGCAATAACCCTTGCGGCCGTAAGGCATGGTTTTTCACAATTTTCAACTTTTTAAGATAAACGCGTTTAAACCAACGGTTTTACGCAACACTTTCTTTTAAACTTCTGGAAATGATCGGGATAGAATAGCAACAAGTGCGGATTTCTAAATCACGCAACTAGAAAAGCAAATACGCGAACGGAAAGGAAACAACAGAACAAAACACGAAAGGGAAACGGAAACCCGGAAATGGGTTCCGACAAGCAGATTGTATGTACGGGTAACACACTATTAGTACGGTGTGTAAGCGAACACTTTAACGCGTTGAAATGCGGAGTGTTTACCTGTCTCTCGAGACTGAATGTCAAATGAAATGAGACAACGAGAAGAGGAAAATGGGCGGAACAAAGGCATGAATTAGGAATTTGAATGGGAGGCGGGCTCTAACTTGCTTATCCGAAGACTCACCAACTCCTCAATCATCGCGCTAGCGTTGCTATTAGGCCTCAAGACCCCCTCGGCTTTTAGCTTAACGGGATCTTCACGAAGAGCACTAGCACACTCCGATTGAGATGTCGTCGGTAACTCCCTACAAGCACCATTATGAATCAGAGCACCACACTTCCAACATTTCCCAACATGTTTAGCACGCCTCTTGGCCGCGTAAATGGAAGTGCCTCGATGGAACTTGGCATAATTTTGATTTCTCCTCACGTTTTTCTCAAGTCTCATGACAATATCACGCTGAATATCAGAAGGCAAATGAGTACGCAGAAAAAGACAAGAAAGAAGGGCAAGAGATTCGGAGGAAAGCATATCCAGTTCTTTTAGGTCTGCCGGTAAAAGACCAAACACACCCCACTAAGGTGCAGCGGGGTGAAGTTTCAGAACTTCACTGGGCTCGTCCTGGATCGGGGTACCTATGTACTTCTTGAGACGGTGACCATTGACTTTGAATGTAACTCCCTCGGAGTTTGTGATGTCAACAGCCCCGTGGGGATACACGGTGTGGACAATATAAGGACCCGTCCATCTGGACTTCAATTTGCCAGGAAAAAGACGAAGGCGAGAATTGTACAGAAGTACACGGTCACCGGCCTGGAATTCTTTGTCCTTCAGGCGGGCATCATGAAATGCTTTCGTCTTTTCTTTGTAGATCAATGAATTATCGTAAGCTTGGAACCGCAGCTCGTCAAGCTCGTTTAGCTGAAACAAACGATTTTCTGATGAACTTGAAGAATCGAAATTTACGGCTTTCAAAGCCCAATAGGCTCTATGTTCAAGTTCAACTGGAAGACGGCACGCTTTTCCATAAACCAACCTATACGGGGTGGTTCCGATCGGTGTCTTATAGGCGGTTCGAAACGCCCAGAGTGCGTCATCCAACTTTTCTGCCCATTCTTTTGGGTTGTTACCAACGGTTCTTTCAAGGATTCGTTTTAAACCACGATTGGTAACCTCAACTTGTCCGCTTGTTTGCGGATGGTATGCAGTGGAAAACCTATGGGTCACCCCATATCGTTTCAATACTTTTTCTAATTGTGCATTACAGAAGTGAGTACCCCGATCACTTATCAATGCTCTCGGGGTACCGAAGCGAGAAAACAGCTTCTTTAGGAACTTACAAACTACCCTTGCGTCATTTGTAGGCAAGGCTTGCGCCTCGGCCCATTTCGATAGGTAATCGACAGCAACAAGGATATACTTATTTCCGTGGGAACCAGGAAATGGTCCCATGAAATCAATTCCCCAAATATCAAAGATTTCACAAACTTGAATTGGTTTTTGAGGCATCTCATTACGGGATGAGATGTTTCCGGATTTTTGGCAAGCATCACAGGACTTAACGAAATTCTGAGCATCCTTGAACAGTGTAGGCCAATAGAAGCCGGCATCTAGGACCTTTTTAGCTGTGTAGCTAGGTCCATGATGGCCTCCTGTAGGGCCTGCGTGGCAGTGCACTAGGATGTCATTGGTTTCACTTTCACTCACACATCTACGGATAATTTGGTCGGCCCCTATCCGAAAAAGATAGGGATCCTCCCAAAAATAGTATTTCACCTGGGAGAAGAACCTTCTCCTTTGCTGGTGCGTGAGGCCTTTTTGCATCACCCCGGCTGCAAGATAATTTGCAAAATCGGCATACCAAGGTGTGCCATCAGATTTGAGTAAGGCTACCAGAAATTCATCAGGAAATGTGTCCTGGATGGCAGATTCATCTAGACTCTCTAGATTCGGGTTGTCTAAGCGTGAAAGATGGTCAGCTGCTAAGTTTTCTGCACCTCGCTTGTCTCGAATTTCAATGTCAAACTCCTGAAGCAGGAGTATCCATCTAATAAGACGAGGTTTCGCATCTTGTTTAGAAAACAAGAAGCGCAAGGCAGAATGATCGGTGTACACGACAGTCTTAGACAAAATCAAGTAAGACCGAAATTTATCGAACGCAAAGACGACGGCCAGTAATTCCTTCTCGGTTACTGTATAATTCTCCTGTGCGTCAGTCAAGGTCTTACTCGCATAATAAATCGGATGGAATCGATTTTCTCTTCGTTGCCCTAGAACTGCGCCAACGGCAAAATCGCTGGCGTCACACATCAGTTCAAAGGGAAGCGACCAATCTGGACTGGTCAAGATCGGTGCATTTGTGAGTTTCTCTTTAAGAACATTAAAAGCATCGAGACATTCAGAAGAGAAAACAAACGGAGCATCTTTCTCCAAAAGATGGGTCATAGGCCGGGAAATTTTGGAAAAATCCTTTATAAAACGGCGATAAAATCCGGCGTGACCTAAAAAGCTCCGAATGCCTTTGACATTTGTTGGAGGAGGTAATTTAGAAATAACATCAAGTTTAGCACGATCAACCTCTATCCCTGATTCAGAGATTTTGTGTCCAAGGACAATCCCCTCTCGCACCATAAAATGGCATTTCTCCCAATTAAGGGCGAGATTAGTGTCCTCACACCTGGAGAGCATCTTCTCCAGATTTTTAAGACATGTGTCGAAAGAATCTCCGAAAACGGAGAAATCATCCATAAAGACCTCGACACAGTCTTCAATCATGTCATGAAAAATCGCTGTCATACAGCGTTGGAATGTAGCGGGCGCATTACACAGCCCAAACGGCATTCGCCGGTAAGCAAAAGTACCGTAAGGACAAGTGAATGTGGTTTTCTCCTGGTCTTCTGGAACAATAGGGATTTGGAAGTATCCCGAAAAACCATCGAGAAAGCAATAGAAAGCATTGCCCGCTAGGCGTTCTAACATCTGATCAATGAACGGTAGTGGAAAATGATCCTTGCGTGTTGCATCATTTAATTTGCGATAATCAATGCAAACACGCCACCCAGTAACAGTACGGCTGGGAATCAATTCATTCTTCTCATTGGAGACAACAGTCATGCCTCCCTTTTTCGGAACAACCTGGACTGGGCTTACCCAAGGGCTGTCAGATATAGGATATATCAGGCCCGCGTCCAGCAGCTTAATTATTTCTTTCTTAACCACTTCTTGCATGTGTGGATTAAGTCGCCTCTGTCTCTGCACACAGGTCTTATAATTTTCCTCCATGAGAATTTTGTGCATGCAGAAAGAGGGATTAATGCCCTTTATGTCGGACAATTTCCACGCAATTGCGGTTTTGTGTTTCTTCAAAACCTGTAATAACTTTGATTTCTCATTTTCATTAAGATCAGAAGCTATTATGACTGGTAATTGGGACTCATCATCTAGAAAAGCATATTCCAGATGTGCAGGAAGTTCTTTCAATTCAAGAGATGGTGGTTCAACCACAGATGGTTGCGTTTTGGATTCTTCGAGAATTTCGAGGGTCTCGAAATTTTCGGAAACGAATGCCTCCTCATGAAGGGTATCAGGATCTGGCTGATAGAATTTTAACTGAGAAAGATCTTCAGGAAGAGATCCCTTTTCAAGAATCTGTGTGTCAAGCACATCTTTCTCGGTTGAGATTGGAACATAGTCACGGAGATGGCGATCAAATATGTCAACAAAATAAAGCGCATCATCCTGACTGGGTGGTTGTTTCATGGATCTATGAATATCAAAGGTCACGACCTCATCCGCTACTCGCAGTGTGAGTTTACCATCGCAAACATCGATAAGTGCACGTGATGTAGCTAAAAACGGTCGTCCTAAGATAAGAGGAACATTCTTGTCCTCATCCATGTCAAGAATAACAAAGTCGACTGGGAAAACGAATTTATCGACTTTAACCAGGATATTCTCCACGATTCCTCGCGGATATTTCACAGATCGATCAGCCAACTGGATAGACATCCGAGTGGGCTTTGGTTCACCAATGCCTAACTTCGAAAAGACGGAATAAGGCATGAGATTAATGCTAGCACCAAGGTCGGCTAAAGCATTACTGACTGAAAGATTCCCTATCAAACAAGGGATAGTAAAGCTACCTGGATCAGTTTTCTTAACTGGCAGCTTATTCTGAAGGATAGCAGAACATTCCTCACTGAGTGTAACAATCGACAGGTCCTCTAATTTCTTTTTATTGCTCAGGAGATCCTTAAGGAATTTTGCATATTTAGGCATCTGAGCGAGAGCCTCAACAAATGGAATGTTGACATGAAGTTGCTTGAAGAGTTCAAGGAACTTACTGTATTGCTCCTCCATTTTCTGTTTACCTAACCTTTGGGGGTAAGGAACAGTAGGCTGAAATTTAGGAACCGGGGGTCTAACTTGCGCGGTACTTGCTGGGCCTGGCCTAGGTTGCGCCTCGTCAGTGTCCTCGGTGGGAACCTGTTTTTCTGGTGATCCTGAAGTGACTGGATCTTTGGATGTATCGGGGTTTTTGGATGTGTCGGGTGGACTCTCTGAAGGCATAGGAGGAGGTACCATGGTGGTCCCACTCCTCAAAGTGATGGCTTTCACCTGTGCCTTTGGATTGGATTCGGTATTACTCGGCAGATGGCCAGGCGGCCTCTCTGAAAGAGTTTGAGAAATCTGGCCAATTTGGTTTTCTAAAGATTTCAATGTGGCATGATGACTTCTCAGAGTTGCATCAGTCTGGTTAAGTCTAGCATCAGTCTGATCGAATCGTAATTCAGATCGGGCTAGATAATGTTTCACAAGATCCTCCAAGTTGGAAGATCCTGGAGCTGATGAAGATGGATTATTGGGTGGCTGATTGGAATGATGTTGCTGATCATACGGCTGGTGCTGACGGGGTCTCTGCGGATAAGGAATACCGGGAGGAGGTTGATTTGAGTTGGTAGCTCCAGATTTCCATCCAAAATTTGGGTGGTTCCTCCATCCAGGATTATATGAATTCGAATAAGGATTATGTTGGGCCCGTGGTTGGTTGCCAAGGTAGTCCAGTTCCTCGTGGGAGGTATATGAAACACCTTGCTGGCATTCACCACTAGAATGGGAACCCGAACACACGTCACACGAGACATGTGCAGGATTAGTACGCATCTGGTCCATCTTTTGAGATAGCTTCTCCACCTGTGCAGCGAGAGCTGTAACAGCATCAACTTGATATATGCCACCGGTCTTTGGTGTTCGAAGTCGCGAAGATGGGTTCCACTGGTAGCTGTTTGTTGCCATATCCTCGATGAGATCATAGCATGACTGAGGGTCTCGACTACCAAGTGCACCACCTGCGGCTGCATCAATCATCTGTCTGGTAACAACTGTCAACCCATTGTAGAATATGAAAATTTGATTCCACAGCTCATAGCCGTGTTGTGGGCATCTTCTCAGAAGGTCTTTAAATCTTTCCCACGCATCATATAAGCTTTCCCCGTCAAGCTGTTGGAACGATGAGATATCATTCCGTAGCTTGGCCGTTTTGGCCGGCGGGTAATACTTAGCAAGAAATTTTGCAACAAGTCCGTTCCATGTAGTGATGGAATTGACTTGAAGTGAATTGAGCCACAGCTTGGCTCGATCTTTCAAAGAGAAAGGAAATAAACGCAAACGGATGGCATCTTCGGAGACGCCATTAATCTTGAATGTATCACAGATTTCGAGAAAACTTCGGATGTGAGCATTAGCATCCTCGTCTAGCAGACCATGGAATTGAACGGAATTTTGGACCATTTGAATTACATTTGGTTTGATTTCAAAGTTGTTAGCTGCCACCGTTGGTCGAATAATGCTGTCCTGGATACCATTGATATCCGGGCGTACATAGTCGTTAAGTGTCCTCGGTGGTGGTGGTGGTCCTTCTGCCGCCATGGGAGGATTTGGTACACGACCTCGCTGGCGTTGACGGCGTCTGCGTCGTCTGAACTCACGCTCCGGCTCTAGATACGGCTCAATTTGCTCAGTAGAGACAAACGAATCGAGGTGGCGAGAAAAAGGTAGAAAAGCAAGAACTACCCTATTCAGGCACACTTAAACTAAAGCAACACGTAACAAGAAAGCAGGAAAAGATCGAATCAACAATTAGATATTTCTTAATATTGCCTGTCCCCGGCAACGGCGCCAAAAACTTGGTGTGCAGCCCGCGTTCGGGTTTTTGATGGTGAAAAGCTTTGATACACACTTGTTTTAAATTTATAAAAAACGATATTACTAAGCAGACACTACACACGACACAGGCAAGTATGACCTGGTCAAAGAGTAGTATAGACTCGGCAAGACCGGATGTCGAACCACAGGGACAGGGAACTATCAGTACTCTAACATCATTGTTGTTTGATCGGCAGAATAATTAGCATGCGAGTAACAATTAAACTAATTAAACAAAGCAAGACAATTCAGATTAAACACCAAAGAAGCAGAGAGGCAGAACAGTCAAATACAGATTCACTCAGGCTTTCGAATCATCCTAACTAGTCATGGCAATAACTATAACGAACCAGATAATGAAGACTTGACGAATATGACAGATTAAGCACAGAGCATGCTGTTCTACTACTTATCATAACCATATCATCATGCAACGAATCATCACTCGAGTTATCAAGACTCAGACTCAACAATCAAAACATGATCAGACAAACAGTAGCATATCCGAGTTTTCACAAAGGACATGTAGACTGGTATTTAACTACAGATTCACCAAATCGCGTCCAAATCAGACTACAATGAACGTACATCTTTTCAAATGACACATTCAGTAGTCTTCAGAACCCAAAAAGGTGTTAAAGTGGTTAAACACAGTCAAAACAATGAAAAACAGCACACTGGTGAAACAGAGGGCCTTACGGGCGCAAGGAGTTATCCTTGCGGCCGCAAGGTTGTATGTTCTTGCGCCCGCAAGCAATAATGCTTGCGGCCGCAAGGGCTACGCTGACAGAACACCTCATTTTTGCACAAAGAGATTCAACAACAAATACAATCTAGACTTTCATCTAAGATCATAAACACATGTAAATAGGTACAATGAAGTCATAAACTCTGCAAAACTCAAACCACACATTGGATTTAAGATTAAGCCACATGCATTTCTAAGATATAATCATATTAACATGCCATTTCTAGCAAGATTAATACATTTAAAGCATATACATGTGAATATGCACAATGAACACTTCAAACAGATCATTCATGGCATATATGTGAGCTCATTTCAACACTTAACATACCAATAAACATATCATGAATTCTCTATGCATGTAAATAGCATATTTGACCCATTAATACACCAAAACACCTAGATTTGCATTTAAAGTGCTAAGGCATGCATAAAACCACAATATAAATGACACAAACAACATGGACAGATCTGAAATGATCCAAAACATGTTCCAAAAGTGTTTCCATTAATCAATCATGCACAATGTACCATTTCTAGTAACAAAGTAACATGAAATCTTTGTAAAATCAACATACACTCTTGAATATCCACATACTTTGACATATGGTATTACACCAACACATCATCAAACATGAATATGATTGTATCAGACACATTAACATGATTAAATACACTTGTATTGAAGATCAAACATGCTTGTTCATATCAAGTCAACATAAAAGTCAAACTAAACATTATATTGCCATAACTAGCCAAGAATCATCTTGGCCCAAGTGAAATGAGTTTAGCTACTCATATACATCAGTTTAAGCACAAATACATCTGGATTACATGAATACATGATCACAAATCAAAGTTAGAAAGAGAATACCAAGCTAATTACACTTTGACTTTGTGATTCCAAGCTTCCAAATGTAAATCCAAGCCTCCTAACAAGCTCTCCCTCCTTTGATATCACCAAAATATGCTTCTGGACTGATTAGGGTCGTGGGAGAGTGTTTGGGTGGTGAAAAATCCGAATTGGTTCTTTTTTTATCAAATGGACAGAAGGCAGTCTTTATAATACTGGAACAGGGGTCCTTGCGGCCGCAAGCAAACCTTTACGGCCGCAAGATGGGCGGTGGATTTGACGTTTGCCAGGTGCAAGTTGTCAAGTGGCCATTTCTAGAAGATAGGCCCTTGCGGCCGCAAGGAGTAACCTTTGCGGCCGTAAGGAGCCTTTTTTCATCACTTCTTCATTTTTCTGCTATATTGCACCGGATTTGTCCATATATCTCGTGTTAGGTGTTTTTGACCTGCATGGTGAATTATAAGCAATTTAGATCATTAAACATACGATTCACCTTAGAAATGGGCTGCGAATGAGGCGTTTCGGCATGTAAAACATGCATAAAAACGCAGATATCAATCTCCCCACACTTAAGCTTTGCTTGTCCTCAAGCAAACTCTAATGCAACAATTAAACCAAAGGAATTCAAAGAGACTTAAAGTAGTGCAAACATGTATCCTTCCGACAATGAAAAGATCTAAAGGCATAACAAATACTTAAGCAAAGTAACGAGGACAAACTTCTAAAAGCAGATCTAACACGCATAAATGAATTACAACAAGCATTTGACTTCATAACTCACCTGGTGGTCACTCGAGCACTCAATCTGTATGTATCAGGGTATGTGTATCAGTGCATTAGTGCTAGATTGACACAAAGATTAGCATAAGCTTGATCACATATCAAATCTCCACCAATTAACATAAACATATGCAGTTATCAAGAAGTCTTCATTCGGGTTGTAACATGGCTAAGGCTTCGGGTAGGAATGGGAAGTATATAAAAGTGGCTAAATTAGAATCCAGAAACCAAGTTCAAAACCATCTAAGCTGCTATTATTTGAGAATGAACGGGAAAAGAACAGTGTTTTTGCTGAAGAACTACAATTCACTGAGAAAGAGTGAAATTAGACTCAACCGAGAGACGGCGATAACTCAGAGGAGACTAACAAAGAAAACTACAACTCAATGTATAACATAACTCAAAAACTGCCGACTGAAAGTCTGTTATGCAACTGGAGCTCTCATTTTTCTCTTTTTCTATTTTTTTTTTTTTCATTTTTCTCATTTTTCTGATTTTTTTGGATTTTCTACTCAGTTGCACGCAACATATCAGGATGAAACAAAAGGACGATATCATGTCCCGCAATTCGGCGCATGAACAACTGAAGAACAGAATATAACTAAACACAACTAAGCAGCATAAAACGGGTCAAACTGATTCTGGAAACTTAAAAATAAAATAGACTAAAACAGGAATAGCACGGGTGGTGAAACGAAAGGCTATGGCACAAAGTGGCTAACTAGGGGTAAAATATGTAAAAATCGGCTAAAAACAAAAGTATATAGGCTTGAAATGGGTTTTCCTAGTGCTTCTATCATCTAATTGCAACAGTTCAGTTCATGGTCTTAACATGCATATTCGTGAGCAAGTTCTACAATCAAAGCAACAATCAGCATATATGTGTGCAATTCCATGAGCTAAGCATGTAAGAAATGAAATGTTGTGGCTCAAATGCTCAGGAATGCTGGTGTCAGGTGTGGATTGTGCAATTGAAGTCAAACAATTGTCAAAACTCAAGTAATTGTGCCAAATCAACTTCATAAAAGTTAACATCCTATTAATGTTACTTGCTTACCATCTATCATGCGAGAAGGTCTAAACATGTCCAAAAGGATATAATTTTGCGAAAAATTTAAGCCAAAATTCATTCTTAAGGTTTTATTGCATGTAAGAGTTTTCAACAGGACAAGAAGAAGCAGGTATATAGCAATAATCCCCTCCCCACACTTAAAAATGTACATTGTCCTCAATGTACAGACAATAAGCGTAATAAAAGTGAGAGAAGAGATGTAAGAACTCCCTGATTCGGCAATCATGTCCATGGTGGCAAAAAGTAGAAGGCATGGCATCCTCCCCACACTTAAATTGAGCTGCAGTAGTAATATAGCACGAACAATGCTTGCAAAACAACAAACTCAACCACAAGTGATGCATCGAGAGGGACAAAAATATGGCAAAAATATGGCAATCAACAGAAACAGAAAGCAGGAAAACAAACTAGAAATATATACAACTGTTTTGATGTCATAACCAAATAACACAGCAACATGAACATCAAGAACAACTAATACATAGGGAAAGGCATGTACACTATACAGCAAAATTTGTACAGCCAAACTAAACTAGAAATACAATAATAAAGCTACTAAACTATCCCCAAAATATAAAACTACGGCGGAGGCGGCTGATGTGAATGTGAAGGACCAGCCTCGTCGTAGAAATCTCGTAATCTCTGAGGTGGAACTGGTGGCGCTGGAACAGTAGATGCTGATAAGGAATCTGCCACCAGTATCTGCAACATGCTGGAAAGATACTGTCGGTGAGCCTCAGCATGTGCAAACTCCAACCTCTGCAGCTCTCGCAGCTCGGCAATCGATCTCTCAATGACACCAAACCTGGCCCGATAATCTCTCGTGTAAACAATGGGGCCAGTCTGATGCTGCTGCTGCTGCTCGGTATGCTCTCTCAGTGGGGAGTCACGGCGCTCGTGATCATGTAACTCTGGTCGGGCGTGCTCGTGCTCCTCCCCACCATCTCCTGCTCTATCTCCCTCTGGACGAGGCTCTGGCTCGCCCTCAGCCCTGGGAGGCATCCACTGACGACCGTCGGGGCCTAACAGCCTCATACGACGTCCTATCATACCAGCAACCCTCATCCGAACCAAAACTGCCATATCAATCTTCTCGGCCTGTGCGGAGAAGGTAAGGCCCTCTGAAACCTCAGGCAGAACTAGATCCATAGCCAAAGCTAGATGAGTCACGTACCCCCCTCCATATATGCCCTGAGTAACACGGGAGGTACGGATGGAAAATAGAAACCTGGCAAGGCAGAGTGCAAGCTGGCAAGGAACGGCATGGACCATGGTGTAAAGGTAGAAGAGGTCTGAATGTGTAATGGATCCAGGCGATTCGCCACGTGCAGTCAGACTGTGCACGATGGCCCGATGCAGAACCCTGTGAAGCGGATCCCGAAGCTTGCTGCTCTTCGGGACCGTAGGTGATGTGTACTGACCAAGCCCTATCTCTGGCCAGAAGCTGATGGGTGTGACCCCCTCTGGCCAGTCTGTGATGGCCTCGGTAAATGCTGGCGTGTCCAGCTCCTCCTGCTGATAGAGGCCCATCAGAACAGCAAACTGGCGCAGAGATAACCTGCGCTCGGCCCCGGCCAACCGAAAGGTCAGGGCATCCTCCCGCTCGTAGTCTGTAAGCGGGGTAATCAGATGGAATGTGGCGAAGAACTCGAGGGCCAGCTCATGATATACCGACCTCGAGATGGAGAACAACCTCTGCCAGTGTGGACCGTAGGTGGCCACGGCTCTGCTCTGGAGCGCAACTGCTCCAAGAGACTCCCAAACAATATACCTCAGCGGCTGGAATCCGTGTCCATCAGCCTTGCGCTGGAGGTACTCCAAATCAGAACGATCTTCCTCCCTATCGAAGCGGAGGAAGGGGTGAAGCTCACCGTCCTCAGGATGGACGGGAGGCGGGTGAACAGGCTGCGCAGGGTCTGGATCTTGCGCCACAATGCGCGGAAAATGGCGAGGATCAATCTGCGGATCAGGCGATCGCTGTCTGCGTCGACGCATGCTGAAATGATCATTAAAGTAAGTTAGAATAGGCCATTTAAGTCCAGGACGAAGAATCGATCGATAATGGTTTGTACTGGTTCACTGAAATTCCCCGAATGTTGTTTTGTATCAGATTGTGCACAAAACGGGAAAACAGAGGGAAAAACACCCCTTACGGCCGCAATGGATAAACCCTTGCGGGCGCAAGGGGCAAAAGTCTCCAAACCATAGAAAGAAGGCTTACGGCCGCAAAGGGATATACTTGCGGCCGCAAGCA
>JAVXUK010000046.1:0-12633 GCA_032191725.1 Narcissus pseudonarcissus | reverse complement strand
GCTATTCCTAAACAATTTTTCATGGCTAATAAATATTGTTGACTTTTGAGGTAATGTAAATTGTTTCTCTAAAATTGCATCTGTAAATAAGTTGTCCATGTTTTATTATGTTGGAGCAGTTTTCATAGTGCAACTACAGTGGCTAGTTCTAAATCATCACATTGAGACTTGTTTATTGAGTGTTCACTCCATTCATTATCAATTTATCATGAGTCATGGAGCGGTAGTCATATGGACTATAAGTCTCTGATGCATAAGTTATTAATCTTCTTGTCACCATATCATTCTGTATTTCAATATAAACTATACCTTAGCTTTCCTTTCATCGACTTATGTTATTTGCAATGCTCTCCTATACTTGAACTATTAGGAGTTGGGCATTACTTCAGATGAGGCCTTGAGCTTGGAAGAGTTTCCCAAACGTGCTGTGATACTTGGCGGAGGGTATGCAATGATTTGCTTATTATTTGACCAATACTTGTAATCAATTATTATTTCTTAATTAGGTGGTCGTTTTGATGTATTTTTGTTTGACATTTTACATAAAACAGGTATATTGCTGTTGAGTTTGCTTCGATATGGCGAGGAATGGGTGCTAAAGTTGACTTATTTTATAGGAAGGAACTTCCATTAAGGTTTGTGGTGTACTATTGTTATCACTGTTATTCATAGTACTTTTATGAAGTTTTTTCGGTTTTGTATTTGTTAATTATGTTTAACATGTTATTAGTTTATCCGAGTTTAGTTATGTTAATTGCTTAAGTACATTAGTTTATCCAATTTTTGTCTTTCTATGAAAGTTTCTCATGAAATTTTAAACATATGGGTAATTTGGCTTCAGGTTACATATAAGAATTAGAAATTCTTAAATTATTGTATCACGTTATTCTGTCAACAAGGAGAATTGCACTTAATTAAAGCTACATGATGAAGCACAGTATATATAGGCAGAGGAGAAACGATCTTTTCATGTTCCCCCCTGATTACTTGTTATTTCAAGGGATGCAATATTTTCTGACTTATATGCAGCAGGTTGCTTTAAGTTCCTAACTGTGTCTTCTCTCCAGCATTCATGGGCAGTGTGCAATTATTATGTTTGATGTTACTGCATGCCTTACGTACAAGAATGTGCCTACATGGCATCGGGATCTCTGCAGGTGAGCTTTGAACGACTTTTTTGTATCAAGTTTTTTGTGTTATTTTCTGCAAGCACTCACTATTATTCGAGCATGGATAATTGTTTCATGTCTAATTATTTAGGGTCTGTGAGAACATTCCCATTGTTCTTTGTGGTGGATGTCAAGAACATGCAGGTGAAAGAAAAGATGGGCATTTCCTTTCTGTGACAATCATATTAAATTTCGTAATGTAAGAAATGAGGAATGTTATCTCACCTTGATCTTCTTTTTGAAATTTCTCTCTGTCCTCTTCTTCAAGTATCTGTCAATCTTCTCCTTTCTCTCTTCGGGTGAGAGGCGCCCAACTTTCGTGGTGGAATCATCTACTGGCGTGATGTCAGACATCCATCTACTACACTTGTATGATCTCCTATAGTCTTCACCATAATTGAACAGAACAACTTAAGAAAGCTACACACCCAATTTATAGATGTATTTGATAAGCTACAATGACTGAAAGCATTAATTCCGAGAGATACGAGGGAGAAGCTGAATTTGTCTATCTGTTTAGAGAAGCAAGTTAAGTAACTATTCCTTACACATGTTCGTTCTTTTGGAGTATTCCAGCTACATACTTCTGAATATAATGTTCACCATGCTGGTTATCTCATCTAGGTTGAATTGAATTAAAATTAGGATTTCCTAGGTTGACAACTTAGCTGATGGTGGTTAACAAATCAATTTTTTTGTTTGTTAACTGCATTGTACTACATAGAGGTAGTTCCTCATAGGGAGAAAACAAGGAAAATTGATTAAGATGGTCTGAACATGTATTGCAGAGGCAAACACTTTGCAAAATTGATCAATGAAGCAACATGGGCTAAATGTAGGGCTAAACAAATATGGATGGTGGCGCTTAGTTAGGATTTTATAGTTGTCAACTTGAACGAGGTGTTTGCCTTAGCAGAGCTAGATCGAAGAAAAATGATCCATTTAAGTTACCCAATTGTAAAGGCTGTTGCTCTTTAAAAAGCCTCAATTGTCGTCACTGAATTAATATCATTATGTTATTTGTGAAAAATAAAATGAGCAAGTGCCCTTATTTTTAAATGAAATTCCAAGTAGCATTCAATAGTTTTGAATTATATAAGGGTTTTTCATTATAGGTTATTTTACAATTATAAAAAATAAGGCACTTGAATAACTTTCAGGGTATAGTTTAACTTGTGAACATTTGCTATCCTGATCATACTGTCAGATTTACATTTTTGTACTTGTGCAGTATTATTTAGAGACCTGTTCATATTAAAATGTGTGACAATACTGAGTTACAGAGCAGGAGTTTCAATGCCAGATGTATCAATTTGATGGCTGTTTGTAAGACATTGTCCACAAGTGTTCTGATGATTGTAGCGTGTTTGGATATGCACAATGCATGCTCTTCATAACTTCTAAGTGGTGACCATATAAGCCATTCCCCCTTCAGAATTTGTACCCTTGGGAATTTATTACTTGATGAAAGAAAATGATTTATGCAGCTAATCTGAATCTACAGCTTCATTACCTGCATGTCAATAGAGCTGTAGATCCTCTGACTAGCCTCCGGCCTATAAAATCCTACTGAATATACTACATGGATATTGTGTTTATTCGTGCCGATAATGAAGTTGTGAATCAAAATTATGAACCAATGAAACTAATATTTAGCCGTGAGTTTAAATTGAGTTTACTTTCCAATTTTATTATGTGATGTTACAGTTATCAAGGGTACGTAGAATTTCCTTGCTCATACTTCTGTAGCATGCATTCACATATGATTTGGTATGGTTTTATATATTAACGTTTTATTAATTAATGTCTGATTTCTTGCTTATTTGTTATTAATTTTTGTGGACAAATGTTCAAAATTTTCCCAGTTAATAACTCCTTGTTAGTCAGATACCCCCATGTGCAATCGTAAAAATATGGACATTTATGATTTTCTATTATTCCATTATTTAGGAATCCATATCCTGCTTTTTTAAAACAAGTGCTACATCCATGTTTGGGTATTCCGAGGCAAATACGGAATGGTATGCCCGTTCTATGACGTTGGAAAATATAAGATTCACTCTGTAATACATTTAATCATCTGAAGAAAGAGCATGGTAATCAAAAGTGATTCCTAATAAACAGGAGGATCAATCATATTAAATTTCTTAATCATTTTAACTAATCTACATTTCTCTCTTGCCAGTAGCTTTCAGACTAGATGCATGAAAGAACAAGAATGCTCAAAAAAATATTCAAACTGCTACAAAAGTAACTTTGTACTTCAACTTGTTAATTTGGTCTTGACTTTTGATTTTTCTTAATTTCTTTTTTATGGACCATTCAGCTACATAATTCTGATAACTGATTATTTTTGCACCATGCAGTTAGCTTATAACCATTTACTCACTTTATGCTTATGCTATAGTTGTGTAGTCCATTCCTAAAGTAATCGTTTGCTTCAGGTTATGTAATAATGGAAATTTCGACATGGAGTACTTACCACTGGAAAACAAAAACCATTAAAGGTGCAAGGTAGAACCCCATTAAAGGCAGTGATCATGAACAACCAAAGAGAAGGAGAAAGGGTCCCATGAATGCTGTACAAATTGAAACAATAGAAAAGGATCTCTTGGATGAGCCTGACATGAAAATAAATCCAGATTCATCGCAGTCATGGGCTATGATCTTTGAGTGATCAGATGTGTCATATTTATAACATCAACCATCCTGTTCCAAATTATCATGGTTTATCTGAAATCTTGTTCTCTTCCAGGGATCAGAGATCATACCTGCATGGCTAAAGAACTGGTGAGCGTGCAACCATTTACTCAATTTTACTTATCGTCGTGTATTTGACTTCTAAAATTCCAAGTTCTTGCAGTCTGAAAATATAAACCCATTAAAGGTGCAGAACTGAACCCCATTAAAGGCAATAATCACAATAAAGATGGCAATATTAAAGGTGAAGAAGAGCGACCAAAGAACATTGAAACATCAAAGTCCTCTAAATATTGCATGAATGCTGGGCAGATTGAAACAATAGGGAAGGCATTCTTGATGAGCCCAAAGTGCAGAGAAGTCTAGATTCATTGCTGTAGTTGGCTTCGACCTTTAAGTGATCTAGGATTGGGTTCCGTTCTTGCTTCTGGATTTATCCATGCCTTACATTGGAACATGTAGTTTAGGAGAACTTGTACTGTGCATTCCTTAGTTCGCGAACTCGATAGTAACTAAGAGAGTACTTCTAAAATTTTGTTGAAACCATCGTTAATCATCGACCTTGCACTTCCTTTTGGATTACAGGCATTGGGCAAAGGAGAAGATCGCATGTTGAAGGAGAGTACCATTTGGACAGGGTATAATTTCTTTAGATTTTTGTGCGTAATCATTCGGCTAACTTCTGTATGTATAATTCATGCCTCTAATTCTTGATTTTGTGTAAATGTGTGCATTTTTCAGTCTGGATATGGTCCTGGAAGTATTCGAAACTACCGTAAGTGCTTTAATACAAATTTTAGTCATTTTAACTTCCAGACAGTACTTCCATATTTCCTGTAAAAGTAATGAGTGACGTTACTACACAACCGTGGGTGGCAAATAAATTGTCAAGAAAATTCCCATTTTGTTCTTGGCCAATTGTTTTCCATGAGAAAGCCAGAAAAAAGTTGGCATGAGATTCAGAAAATAAGAGGAAGATATGGCTTTCTATGCCTGAAGTAGAAAAAGAACTAAACAGGCAGGGGGCGGGATCTGAACAACCTTTATATTAGAATGAAATTCCACCCTAAATTTCACAAATAAATTTGTTATGTTACATCTTTGCTCATAAGTATATATAATATTTTTGATTCCAATTTAAGTTCACAGGTTAATAGTTTTGATTCCAATTTAAGTTCACAGGCAGTAATTTAGCAAAACTTTGTTGGGAATTTCTTGGTAGTTTTACATAATCAAACCTGCAATCGTCACCATGGCTTTATGTAACAGAGGTGAATATTTTTGGTAGTTTTGTATAGTTTAGACCTCGAGAACCCCGATCGGGTTGGATGGTCAGTGCATGATTTCACTTAGAAATCACATATTTAATACCACTACCAGCACGTCCTTAGCATACAGATTATCTAGGATGAATACAATTATGATTTAAGTAATCTTGACCAATGAAGCAGTAGTTTAGGTAACATGTAGTGCCTAATATCGATTGTTAACGTTTGTTAATTTCCTGTTACCAGAATGCCCCAACCAATGTAATCGGAGGTGCTCCAGGACCCAGTATAGGAAACCTTGCCTTTTCTTCTGCAACAAGTGCTGTGCAAAGTGTCTCTGTGTGCCTCCAGATTTCTATGGCAACAAAGGTGTCTGCCCATGCTACAATAACTGGAAGACCATATTGATAAAAAAACATCTAGCGTCCTCTATCAAATTCTCATGATTTAAAAGACCTTAATTCCAGGGATAATTGCTGATGCAAAAAAAGTTGATGTTTGGAGGTGCATTTCCATCCAAAGCATAAAGAAATTGAGAAACTTTGAATAGAAAGGGAAATTCTTATATGCTTGTATAGTTTATTTATGGTTTGGAAGCATCAAAGTCCTCTAAATATTATTTCTCATAGGCTATATGCTGTTCAGAGCTGGTGCTCGTTTACAACTATATGATCTATACCATTTGTTTAAACACTTCATCGATGAATCTTGTTGGACTCTGCTTCATTTATCATTTACTTACTGTGAAGATTTTGAGAATGTAGTTTTTCATTTTCGAATGGAAATGTGAATATTTGTTATGTGTACTTAAAATTCTTGGCTGATACCAATTTGTGCTCATATATTAATTGTTGCATGTTAGTAATGATGGATTTTTATAAATAGCCAACATGAAGATTTAAATTTTCAGCATCATCGTCCTTTTTTAATTTTTTTCTCATCTAAACATCATTTTTAGGTGCTGAAAAATGTGATCGAGAATTCTCTCTTACCTCAAAGGTTGATGCTAATATCAAATGTGTTTGGGGAGTTGTGGTGAAGGATTTTGCGCGTTGAGAAGTTTGATGGGTGGAGCTTTCTAAGCGCCAATTGTGGACCCTTTATGTACACAATATCAGCATAAGACGTCTGATGATGCCACAAGACCGAGTGATCCTTCTTCAGTTAGCAGTTATATGGATTGATTGGTGTGTATTGAACTGTATTTTCTTGAAATTAGACAATCTGTCAGTTTTTGTATTTGAAATATTATGTACTTTTCAAATTGTACCAAAATATCATGAACCAAGTATTTTAAAATGAAATTCAAATGGTTTATGATGTATTTGTGTATATATGGTTACTCTATGTACTTGTTGTGTGTGTGCATGCGCATGCGCATGTTAATATGTATTGCAAATGAATTCTGAGAATGCTATAAAAGTGGAAAATGTTAAAGTAAGTCTTCTTGAATGCCTCTTGAAGATGGTTGAATTAAGAGGGTTTATTTTTTCGAGCATAAAAATCACTAAAAGAAAATTAGTTTTCTGTGACAATAAAAGTCGTTACTGAAAAATGATTAAAAATGATCCAGATCCTATTGTGACGGATGAGATTGTCACTGATCATACTTATTGTGACAATAAAACCATCCGTCACTACTTTGTACTTTTAGTGAGAAGATATATTGTCACTATATGAATATATTTTTTAATTTATAAAAAATAAAAAATCCTATAGTGACGACTTTGTAGGTTTATGTGACAAGAATAGTTGTTACTAAATATATTTATTAGTGACGACTTTTATTATCACAGAAGGATTACTTTTTATGACAACATGTGGTTGTCACTGGAACATAGGTTTCAGTCGTAATATAGGTTTTAGTAACGAGACTATAGCCAACAACGTTCAGGTGTCACTGATTTCGTCACTAAAAGTCTTCAATGACAAAAATTATACTTTAAATGACAACTTTTGTTATCACATAAAACCAGTTTTCTTGTAGTGAGTAATGTAAGGGGAAAATGGTAAATATAATTTTGGGGTTTACTAACATCTAGGGTGATTGAAAATGACCATAACAATTAATATTAGATTAGTAGCAATAATCTTAAGCATTGGATTGGTGTTAACTAGACCTTAACCTTTTATTTATTAGAAAATTCTTAACCCCAAAATCTAAATACAATTTGTGACCAACCTATTCCCATCTTTTTTATCCACTTTCTTCAATCCATCATCTTCCCTCCTCTCTCATTCAACAAAATCTCCTCCAAAACTCAATTAGAAAGGTTACCTCTCGAGATTTTTTCCCTCAGTGTTCATAGGTTGACTACTACTACTTTTTGAAGTGAAGTGGTCTGTCGGAGCAAAAAATAATCAATCAAGCATAAATATAATTTTAATAATCAAAACCGTACCAACCTATCACATGTGGTAAGTTCCCCCCTAGGTTATAAATGACAAGTAAAACTTAGATTGGCATTCAAGAAAAAAGTATATACAAAGAAAAAAATAGTGAGAAAGAGTAAGATTTTATTTTAGTTTATTTATTCATTACCTTTATGCCATAGGAGAAAAACCATGGCTGTGTATGATGAAAGAGCCATATTCCCTCGTTTTTTGCTTGAGATAATTTGACGAAAGATTTTAATATGGCTGGAATAGATGTTTAATTGGATCTGATAATAAGATTAATCTACAACTTAAATTTGAAGTTCTAGTCAAATATTATTAGTTGTGGCTAAAATTGGTATGTCTAGGATTTTTCGTTTTCTATGGCTCTGTTAGTTTTGCGAAGAAGAGGCGATTATAGTTATGTTTTGTGTTATTTTAGTATTGTGCTTGTATTTTGTCCACATAGTTGTTTGTGGTTGGGTATCGTGTGTCTCACAGACCAATTCTCATCGGTTGTTATCAGAGTTCCATTATATTCTCAGAGGATGTGAAGATAATTTGGGTGGACTTCGTCCACCCCTATTCCTTTATTTGCCCCATTATTTCCGAATTTATTAGCCCCAAGATAACAAAGCGCACTATATAAAAACTCTCTCGGAATTAGAGGAAGAAAGTATTTTCCTATTGAAGAAGAAATGAATTAATAAGGTAGTATGAAAAGAAAGCAATTAATTTTCTTCCTTTTGAAAAAGAAATGAATTAATAAGGTATTATGAGAAGAAGGCATTTTCTTCCTTTCGAAGTAGAAATCAATATACAAGATTAAAAATTGGCATTTGATTTCGACGAAGTCCAAGTATCCCAATACTCACAATATTCATGCAAATATAACTGGTTTAACAACATAACACATACACATGCAAATAAGAAGAGTTCATATATATGACAAGTTTATTAATGATTATGCAGCTTATATGGACTTTTGACTTTAGATTGGGTTCACCTCTAACTCGATTTTCTTGCCATTCCATTTGAATGTAGAGATAACTCACATATTTATCCATTGTCTATTGTCTTGGTCGTCGTGGACCAATTAAATCACATGAAATTAATGATGTTAGCAGAGCAATAACCGTGTTTGTAAATTCATCAGACATGTGGAGGGAGGTCATACTTGACATGTACACCTCTAAGCATGAGCTGGTGTATTCGTCCCCCAAAATAATATCATCTCTGAACCTGTCTCCGCAAATTTCAAAAACAACTGGCCAACTATATATATACCATTTGACCATGAACAAATTGTTTCCAAATTAATTTTCTTAATCTTGTTGACCATGAGGAAATTATGACTTCTTTTTCTCTATTATCATCATATGAAGAATATATACCATATATATACCATTCCACCACGAAGAAATTTTCAAGTCAACTGATCATGGCAATTCTCTCCACTTCCAACATATGCTATGAAAGTGCACTTGCTATGCATGTGAAACATTAATAACTAACCCCTCGTTATTTTCAATATTTTTTATGACCCGGCCGGCCGTGATGCAAAACAAATAAAAGCTGTTGAGTTAAATTTCATAGAAAAGAAAAAAATTGAAATAAACTTTTTATTTTTTAAATTACAACTTTTTCTCTATCATTAACTCATAAGCATCGAAGAAGCATCCATAATAATTAGGCTTAATTCCATTTTGCTCCTACAACTATAGGCCGTTTCCTCTAAACAACAACCATTGCACAGTCTTCTTCAATGGAGAAAGCAGTAAGCATGCATATGTAAGGTACAATGAGAAAAGAGTACACGGCCTAGAGAATGAATGAAATATAAGGTTATTAAAATGCTTTATTTTATACAAATAAAATAACAAATCCAACTGTTGCTATTGCTCCTATCTCAATAATAAGTAACCTTCTTTCCCATCAAAAACTTATAATTCAAGTTCAATAAGAAAAGAAAAATTATCACATGAACATGAAACATAGAAAGAGCTAAGACCATGCATTGGGAGAGACCATTTTTACAAACTCCTCGTCTGCCTCTAGCGCAGCCATTGTTTCGGGTGCCAAAGCGATCTCAACGTCTATACTTGCTCCTCCTTCTCGTCCCTTATACATACACACCTTCCCATCAAATTTACTTCCAGGACCGCTCCGCACCGCCGCCGGCGCTCCCCACCCAAAATCCAATCCATATGGATCGAACTTTGGTGAGCAATCTATCGTAATCCCACACGTGTCGATCTCACTCGGACTAAATAGCTGTGGCTTCTTGATCCACTCCTCAAATTCTTTGCGAATCACGTTATCTGTATGAGCCTCTATTCTCTGCAACACGAGCATTGCTCCATACCCATGCCCACCACGGGTCAAATCTTCAACCGTCGTAGTCGCGGCAACATATGCCGCGGCACAACCAGTGTATTCATGGGGCAAACGTGGCTTGATCTTATACCTGTTATCTACGGCAAAAACACAAGTGATCTCTTGTTGTGGCGGCATATGACGTGCGTGGGTAATGGTTCGCCATAAGAAGGAGCATAGGGCTTGAAAGGAGGTGATCGGGACTCCCGTCTCTTTGCTAGCTTTGGATTTTAGAAAGGAGATGGATTGCGATGAGAAGTGAAACATCTTCTCTCGAAGTCGAAGAAGCGATGGATGGTACCTCTCGATGAATTCGTCGGCATTGTTGAATGGCAGTTTGATTGGAGGCTGCACGCTATCTGGGAACCATCTGTCGTGAACTAGTGGCAATGATACTAATGATGCATTACGATCAGATATTCCATTGCGGCACATTTCGGTCCAAGCCCTGTTGAAGCCGAGGAAAGAATTGCCATCGCCCACGGCATGGTTAAAGGATAGCCCGACAAAGAAACCGTCAGTCAACTCGGTTACCTGAACCGCGAAAAGCGGTAAGATATGCCCATCATAGTTGACGGCATCGTTGAGAGGGAACAAGGATCGGATCAACGTGCGATCGAGTTCGTCATCGGCAACGTCACCAGAGGACACAGCTTTGGCGGTGGCGTGGATGAAAGGGACGCCATCGCCCGCATTGACATCGATGGAGACTGTTAAGCCTTGGTCCCATTCCATGCGGAGACGGCCGCACAGAGGATAGAAATGGTGGAGGGCTGCAGCGAGCGAAGATCGAAGGCGGTATATGTATTTGTCGACATTATCCATGGCTAAGTTGGTGAAGAGGACCCCCAGCTGAACATACTGGAAAGAGAGGTCTTCGAGCTCCCACGGTGTGAGATGAATCACATTGTGGCTAGTATTTGCGGGTGAAGGTTTAATCATTCTTGTGGATATGTACTCAACCATTTGGGTATCATCAGATGGAGACATTTTTTGGTTACTATCGGAGACGAGCAAGAATTAATAGGATCCTAATGAAGAGAGCTGATCGTGTTTTGAATGTGGTGTGTGGAAATGGGTTTGCATGCATGGATATTTATACTTGGTGAGTACTTGAACGATGAAATAAATCAAGTCATGTTGAAAAAATCAAGTCTTGTAAGTACGGGACACGGCGTACACGGGTTCACTTTTACAACCCTTTGAATTGAAGTGGTCAGCCCAAGCAAAAAATAATCACTTAACCCTCATTTTCCAATCATAGACTAGACTTTGCGAAAATAAATAAATTGAAACTAAATTGAAAATAAATCGACCATTGTTTTGCTGATATAGTGGACCAATTAAATCACTTGAAATGCTGTTCATATGCCGTTATGGTACTTCTAAATTCGCGTGACATAAGGAGTGAGGTCATCCTCAACATGAACTCCTCTAAACTGAACTGGTCTGCGCAAATTTTAATTGCTTCCAAAACAACTGGCCAACAAATAAATGTTGTAAATTACCCAAACTACTTGTATATGAACTGTTGATAATATTTAATAGAATAGGAAGATCAAAACAACTTGCTAAATATAGCTACAAATGCTAACAAATAAAAGAGGAAATCAAGGGACACCTAAGCATCTAACCACACATCCTAACAAGCTAATAATTATCCAAAACAAATTCTCTAAAACAAGATTATCCTAACACAAATAACCAAACAAGATTATCTGAAAAATATCCTCAAGATATTTCCAACAATCACCCCTTAATCTTGTTGGTTCTTCTTCACTCATTGCAGTCAGCCTGGCTTCCATAGAAATTTGACGTCGAGCTCTTCTTGCACATCATCAAGCATTGAGTCAAGCCTGCTTGGCCCAGTATGCCATGAAGAAGCTGAAGGATTTTCTAACATACCCGTCCCCATAAATCTATTGTGTGTCAAATTCATTATTCGCACTTCACTTCGAAACTCATCCAAAGCACTCCCATAAAAATCTTGGGCCAAGAATTTCTTCACAGCAACTTCCGTTCCATTCCAATCAGCATGGTACACTTCTCCATACGAACCAAGACCAGTCCTTTCACCAATAACAAGGTGCTCCCATGGTATTTCCCATTCAGCCACATCATCAAGCATTGAGTCAAGCCTGCTTGGCCCAGTCTGCCATGAAGAAGCTGAAGAATTTTCTAACATACCTGTCCCCATAAATCTATTGTGTGTCAATTTTTTTCTATCCTGCTTATCATTGTCATTTTTCCAGTGATCTTTTATTTCATGCACCATCCTATTCTGTGAAGCCAAACCATTTTTATGATTTTTCTCCACATAATTGTCTTCTTGTGATTGAATTGAGATAAGCTTTTTATTTAGAGGAGCATTAGTGCACTTGCGCTCCAGCTGATTGTCGTGATTTCCTGAAGCAACACTTGAGTTACTTCCACTAGAAGGGCAGCTAGTACTCCCACTTGAAGAATCAGTTCTCTCATTTTCAGAAGCTCCTATTCCAGCAGTAAATGGAGATATAGCAGAGAATCTGCCATTTCGACCCTCAGAACCCTCTCTACCAGCTAGGCTGGAGGAGTGAGATGATGATGGTTAGAGAAGTATGCTTAGCCGGTTTCTAAGTAGAATTGTCTAATGTGTGTCTTGTGGGAAAGAACAAATATGGGTAGAGCATAGATTGAGCATTGAAGGGATACTATAGGTGACTAGTGGTGGAACAGGTAGTGTCTCTCAAGAAATATATAAGCTT
>JAVXUK010000045.1:1209-12892 GCA_032191725.1 Narcissus pseudonarcissus | reverse complement strand
AAGGAGAGGACGACTATCCCCTAGAGGTAGCCGTTAGATCACTTAGTGATCTAACGGGGCACGGGCACCACTAAATGGTGCCCACACACACACGACTAACTCTGGAGCTGAACCACTCCAGGACACAGCCAAGACTAACTCTACAGGCACAATCACAGATCTACCCTAGATCTGACACACAAAACACAGTCAAGACGCAACTAAACTGATCTTAGGGATTATCTGACACACTGGGGCCCACGTTGACTGGTCAAATCACTGTTTTGCAAGTGGGGTTTCACAGTAGGTACTCAAACTTTGCATTTGTTGATGACATCTATAAAGAATGGACCTGTGGTTACGGAGAAACATGAGTTCAACTCTTTTGAGGATGTCGTAGAATGTAGTTAAAGTAAAGAACTGCATTAGAAATAGGATCGGGATACATCAATGTGATCGAGAAGTCTTGATCAGAAGAGAATGAGATTCTCTAATTCGGTATATCATCTTATGTGATAAGATGATTTTGCTATGTCACCTCTTTCGTGTTGGGGAGCATGCACCTGAGAGACATGATTACTGAATAGGGTTTGTTAATCGACTCAATGTTTAAAGTATGATTAGTGGTTAGTTTGTAGGATATGCAGTCTTACTATGATATCCATCAACCACATGGCGAAACAGTGGAGTTTCCCATGATCCCACCCTTTATGAGAAGGGTTCTCTTGTGTGAGGGATTAGTGGAAGCTGGTAGATCTTGAAGGTATTCCAGTACGTGTTACTATTACTAATGAGTTGATTGAACCTGCAGATTCAGTTTTACTCGATGAACCATACATTTATCAGGTCACTAGGAGTACTAGAGTTTCTCATGTGATGAGAATGAGTGTTATCCTAGATGGTAAACAACATTTGATTGTTGTGCATGGTTAAAATTTGTTGTCGATATTTTCTCCTATACATGAATTAAATATTGCATCATAGGTATATGTGATATACCAATTATACAGATCTACGAGATAGATATAATGAGATGCAGGGATTGTCCCAATCTAGGTGCACATACACTATGCTAAAGTGGTTTAGCATGAGCAAATCCAAGGGGTATGGTACCCGTCTGGTTACATATAGGATTAACATCATTTCTTGAGGAATATAACCTATCTTATCTGTAGTACCGTGCATTAGACTTGATTTTGCTTACGTGTGGTGAGCAAGTTTTTAGTCTGACATAGGAGAATGACACTGAAAAACCGTAGAGAACACACTCGAGTATGCTTGAGGTACTGCGAAGTTGTTCTAATTGCAGTTGATGTAGATCTCTTAGGGGAGATGTATACTACAACCGGTATTTTCTGGCGAATTTTTGATAACAAATCAATTGTTGAGAATTACGAGTTTATACTTTTGCAGAAGGTAGTAAAATTGGGAGTATTCCGATCTGGACAATGTAGCGGACTGTTTGTGGATGATACAGTTAAGGTATTTATCTGGATGAGGTAGTTCTTTGCATAACTTATTTTTGGATTCCTATTGCATGTGCACTGGAGTGTGAGTCTCATCTAGATCCAAACATATTCTTAAACTGTGTTTACTAATCATTGGGACTGTTGATCCCTAAAAGATCAGATTTGAGAGAGTACAACTTAAAACTATATAAGCAGATCCACTCATTGAGGCTAGAGAAAGATCCACTCATTGAGGTTAGTTCTCTAGCGCAGTTTTTGATTGTCTGAGAAATTGAGTATGAGGGTACACTGCAATAATTAGCCTTAAGTGCAAGTGGGAGATTGTTAGACATAGGTGCCCTAAATGCAATTCTTGGTTTGAGGACTTATGCAGAGAACAGTGTCGTTCGACATGATATTATGCTATATGGTATGGTTTATCAGTTATGTGTATATGTTGTATCGGATATGATATATCCTAAATGCATATTGATAAAGTCCTTAGGATGATCGCTGACTACCAGGACTATGATTAGATCACTTGAGACGATGATAGGATCATACAATGAGACAACATTAGTATGATATAAGCACATCCTAAAATGTCCTAAGCCATAGGAGCGTCGAGACGAGACATCAATATCCTCCAGATTGGCTTGTGTGTACGTTCCTTGACCCACTGGTTAGGCGATGATTGATCTCATAGTTATTGGTGCTGAGAAGCCATAGGATTGTATACAGGTGCCTATTGGGATGGGTCCACTGGATGACTCACCGGGTTCCTTTGCATGGTTATTATTTCATACTGTTAGGCATAGTTTCTCATGTGACGATAAGTACATGTTAGTCTCTTGATCTGAGACAGTCTATGGTACCTTGTGTGGGGACGACTCATACTTTGATACTACTTTGCTCCGACTAACCATGGTCATGCAAACATGTAGTGCTTGGGTGCAGTTCGAAGCATACGAAGGTTGAGAGCTGTCGTGAGGGGATTTGTCTCTCTTGTTATAGGGAGTTGATGTCACACTTGGTTTGATGTTACGGTGACCAGACGTCCATGCGCAAGGCACATAAGATAAACTGGTAAGTATTACCGATTTGATCTTTGTTGTCACACGATGACTATCAGCCAGATCACTGTGCTATTAGAGTTTGACAATTGACTATAACTTAGGTATTGTGAGCGACATGTTTTGACGAAGAGACCAGACTGTACGGAAATCGTTGTTGATAGGGCTTGTTGGTTGTGCTTGTCTTCTGACCTTCTTTATCAACTGAACCTGGGGATCTATTGATGTTGCTAGCATCTTGTATAGATCAGCTGATTATACCATTGTTGGGGGTCAGATCGAACGTAATTCGATCTGATTGGATTCGCTCCTGTAGCATAATCCTATTAATCCACAACCAGATTGAAGTTGAGATCCTTAGAGTCTACCACTGTGTTCTTCCGATCTAGCTTGATGGACATTTGAGGAGTACACGTATGTATATACGTGTTGGAGTCTTTTGAACATGTATATGTGATATACATGGTTGCTAGAGATATTTGAGAGGGCAATGCGTATGTTGGATACGCATGGAAGCTCGATCAATATATGTATATATGATATACGTATGCATCGAGCAGTGGAGTGATACACTGGATACGAGACTACACATAATTGATTAAGTGTTGACCAATTGGTATGTGTGTGCACGTACTAGATACGTGCAAGTGTCTGATTTAACGTGTATGTGATATTCATGTGTTAATCGGATGGTTGATATACCCGATCTCGTTGTACAAGTGAACATCGTGTCGTTTCCGGTCATTTGCTGACTCGTTTCCGGTCATTTGCTGACTGACGTGTTACATTATGGTACGATACTAAATTTTTTTTATCAGTGTTGAGGATTCCGCTGTCTACGTTACTTGTTGTTGATGGGGTCTACGATGACCGTAGTGTATTTAACGTGACATGCGATGTCACGTATATACATGACGCGATCGACATATTATTTGATATCATATATGTGATGATCACATTATTGATTGAAGTATAACTTGTACAATATTTCATGCAATTTTCATTGTGTGAAATCCTATAATGTGCCATAGGTTATTAATATGTTGTAGGATTTTAATATTCATGAGTATATTTTAATGTAGCCTACATATTAAATGACCTCACCCTTTTAATGCACAAGTGCAAAACCGAACTCATCCTTGGTTGGCTGGAAATTTATAAGTCGGTGTGTACTTAAATTTTATGTTGTCTAAATGTTATAAGGTAACACGTATTGTGGCCCCCACCTTAATTCCTTTTTGGCAAAACCGAACACTAGTTCAAGTTGTCCAGTTTGGATTTTTAATGTAGCCAAGAAAAAAATACGCAGCACTATATTTTTTAACTTCACTTTCAACATGGGGTTCGGATTTTTATGTACATCAAGCCAAAAAATTGAGCTGACAGAATCATCTCACATTTTGGTGTTGAATACGGCAATTAAGTTCTGCTACACAATTATTCGCCCACCCACTCCCATCAAGTCAATTTAGAATTCATGGGGAAGCCAAGAGAGAGAGAGGGGTGCATATCTTATTGTGTACAGTAAAATTATGCCACACAGCAGCATCACACTTCTTTTTCTTGCCCACTTTCTTGAGCTCGGTTTTGTCCAAAAGAAATTAAGGTGGGGAAGATAATATGTGTTACCTTATAACATTTAGACAACACAAAATTTAAGTGCACACCCACGTAAAAATTTCCAGTCAACCCAAGGATGAGTTCGGTTTTGCACTTGGGCGTTAAAAGGGTGAGGTCATTTAATATGTACGCTACATTAAAATATACTCATGTATATTAAAATCCTACAACGTAATAATAATCTGTGACACATTATAGGATTTCATACAATGAAAATTGCATGAGATATTGTACAAGTGTTTGAATCAATAATGTGATCATCACATATATGATATCATATAATGTGTCGATCGTGTCACGTATACATGTGACATCACATGTCACGTTAAATACACTACGGTTTTGCAGGCCCCATCAACAAGTGACGTAGACGGCATAATCTCCAACACTAATAAATTTTTTAGTATCGTACTATAATGTAACACGTCAGTCAGCAAATGATCGGAAACGACACGATGTTCACTTGTACAACGAGATCGGGTATACCAACCATCCGATTAACACACATATATCACATATATGTAAATCGAACACCCGCATGTATCCAGTACGTGCACACACATACCAATTGGTTAACACTTGATCAATTCTGTGCAGTCTCGTATCCAGTGTATCACCCACTGCTCGATGCATACGTATATTATATATATATATGTATCTTGATCGGGCTCCCGTGCGTATCCAACATACACACCGTCCTCTCAAATATCTCTAGCAACCATGTATATCACATATACAGGTTTAAAAGACTCTAGCACGTATATACATACGTGCACTCCTCAAGCAATGTCCATCAAGCTAGATCGAAAGAACACAGTGGTGGACTCTAAGGGCATCAACTTTAATCTGGTTATGGATTAATAGGATTATGCTGCAGGATCGAATCCACTGATCTATACAAGATGCTAGCTACATCAATAAATCCCCAGGTTCAGTTGATAAAGAAGGTTAGAAGGTAAGCACAACCAACAAGCCCCATCGGCAACGATTCTCGAACAATCCGGTCTCTTCGTCAATACATGTTGCTCACAGTGCTTAGGGTATGATTAACTGTCAAACTCTAATAGTACAGTGATCTGACTGATAGACATCGTGTGACCACAAAGATCAACTCGTAACACTTACCAGTTTATCTTATGTGTCTTGCGCAAGGACTTCTGGTCACCCTGACATCAAACCAAGTGCGACATCAACTCTCTATAACGGGAGACGAATCTCTTCTCGACAGCTCTCAACCTTCGTATGCTTCGAATTACACCCAACCATTACCCGTTTGCACGATCCTGGTGAGCCATGGAAAAGTAGTATCAAAGTACGAGTCGTCCACACACAAGGTACCATAGATTGTCTCAGGTCAAGAGACTAACTTGTACCTATCGTCACATGAGAAACTCTTCCTTACAGCATGAAATAATAGCCATGCAGAGGAACTCGGTGAGTCGTCTAGTGGACCCATCCTAATAGACACATGTATACAGTCCTATGGTTTCTTAGCATCAATAACTGTGAGATCAATTATCGCCCAACTAATGAGTCGAGGAAAGTAAACACAAGCCTATCCGGAGGATGTCAATGTCTCATCTCGGCGCTTCTATGCCTTGGGACATATTACGATGTGCTTATATCAGACTACCGTTGTCTCACTGTATGATCCTATTATCGTCTCAAATGATCTAATCACAGTCCTAGTAGTCGGCGATCATCCTAAGGACTTTATCAATATGTATTTGGGATATGTCATATTCGGTATACAAATAACTGATAAAACTAATCATATAGCATACTATCATGTTGAACGAGACTGTTCTTTGCATAGGTCCTCAAACCAAGAATTGCCTTCAGGCACTTATGTTTAACAAATCCCCTATGAACATTCCATCCTTGAAAACTATATGGATGACTCAAAATATTAGCTTTGGTACTTTGGATTCCCATCTCATTGTAAATTTTTTTGCAAGTTGTTGATGATGATGATAATTAATTGGAAAGTTTTGAATTTTCCCCAGAAGTTAGTTCCTACGCCCCAAAGTTATGAAGAAAATTTTATTTGGAAATTTCTATTTAGGGATAACACTTGAGGAATTTGTTTAAAAAATAGATTTGACCCTGATAGCACGGTGATCATGAGTAAATTCTGTAGATAGATTCCTATTCTTTAACACTTGAGGAATTTGTTTAAAAAATAGATTTGACCCTGATAGCATGGTAATGCTGGTCAGTGGCGTTATTTAACTTAGATTTTTCTTATTTTGATTGCCATTGGAAGAAATATTATATTATTGTATTTTTTTAATTTTCTTTGGATATATTTAGGATCTTATTTTTTATGGTGCTAATAAGTTTCACTTAGATTAATTAATAATTAGTTCTTTAAATGGATGTCATTTCTTAGTATTATTTGTTATCAATCTTGACTTTCATTTGGTTTTAAAAAAACTTGGCTTCCATTTTATTCATTAGCATGTTCCCCGTGCTTGGTGTGGGAGTATGTGCTACTCTTATAGTGCTTTTATAATAAGAGAAGAGGTTTGTGACTCGGCCACCTCTTGAGCCACCCACTCACATTAAACGGGAGGAGGGGGGGGATAGGTGGGTCCCAATTGACCCCCCCTCCCCCTGTTCACTGAGTGGCAATCACACTCAGGCCCTAGTCGTGCCTCTGGGCCATTTTTCTCATAAGAGAATGTTGGAGGATTGACGTGTGTTTACATGAGTTAAAAATTTAATAAGTCAAATCGCTGTAGTAGGCTTACTACTAAAGAACCTACCTCTCTTGATTTTGGAACTACTACAAGAATTCCACATCACTTAATAACTAGTTCTTAAATTTTTTAGGTTCAGGGAGATCTGAAGCAGTTACTAGGTCACAAATGATCAAGGGGAGAGTAATGGACATATTTGTGGCCATTATTCTGATATTAGTTTTGCATGTGCGGTTTATTTAGTGAATTTTTAGTTTGGGGTACATGATTACAGTTGCCTGCTCTATAAGGCACATAGATTTGCTTTTATACACTTAAAATCCAACCAACTTTTTCCAATTATAGTATCATGGATGTCATCATTTACATCAAATTGTTCTTAAGTTAACGTCTCATTCAAGTGTGCAGAGGGCTACAAGTTTATTTTTGGTAACTATCTTTCATTTTTTTTGTACCGATCTTGTGTAGCCATGGTTGACATTCTGATTGCATATAAATTTATTCTAAAACTTGATTTTGTTCGGCTAGTTGCTTTCATGTTTAGCTGTGATCTTTGAAATGAATAAGAGGTAAGATTTACAAAAAATATCACGATAGTAACGTTCAAAAAAAGTCAACAAAATAAGAAATCACACTAAATAAGAGAAATGAAAGTATAGAAGTACATGGTGTGTTTAGAATAAGTTTCAAAATACTGGATATGACATATAGAAATTGTTTCGGACCAATCAAGCATAACTGGCAGCTGCAAAATATGAAAATGATACCAAAGGCTGTCTTAAAAGATCAAGCCTTTGGGGTTGGTTTCATGGATCCTGTTTTTCCACTGAACAGATATAACGCTATAGAAACTGCGTGTCACATAACCGTGGTTTCTTGCCACCAATTACAAGCTAGTATGTTTTGCCATTTGTTATGTCTTGTCTTTTTCTTCCGTTTCTTTGTTTTGCTTTATTCATCACTTCACAAAAAAATAGTTCGTTTCGTTGCTGTATTTTTGTTCTTAAAATGATTCAGCTTGCAACCAGTTGTGAAATGGCCATACATCTATAGCAGGCCGTAGAATGTGACATCATCCCCCCTCCCCCTCCCCCTTGCCCCATTTGCTGTGTGGTTTACGATTTTTGATGGGAGTTGTGGGGGTGTACATGACTTGACTAGTTCTAGCCAATGCGATTTAAAGGCTTTGGGAAAATTTATCGGCTGTGGCTGGTGGTTGCGGATAAGCTTAATCTTTAGATTATTAGGGGACTTTTTTTTTAATGTTTTATTGATTTTATTATCAGTTCATAATTGGGTTTGTTGAGGTGGATTTGCTTGCTTCTTTTGACAATCTTTTGCTTCCCTTTGTTTTACTTGTTGGCTGCTTACTCTCTTCTTTCTTTCGTTTGGATGATTCTCTCAGTTCATCTTCTTAGATGTTTCATCCTTGGCTTCTTTTTTACAGGCTAACAAACATAAAAATGAGAGGCCTATAAGAGAAGCACTAATCAACCTAGCTGGCTTCTTGCGCACTTAGCTTCATCGTCGTGTAACAAAGATGCATATCCCCAGTAAGCACTTCATTCACTTTGTTTTCTTTGTATTATCTGTATGCTGTGACTTAATTTTTGAGGATGAGTTCATCCTCAAATGGTTACCATTTTACTCTTGGAAACCAATGTTATTGTAAGTGAAAAGCAGAGTAAAGCGGTGAGGTGGAGCTCAAGCTTTAGTGGGCTTTAGCAAATGCTTAAGTAGAAAAAAAATGCCAACCCATTTTTTGAAAATAAAACAATTAAATAGCTGAAAAGTAATTTTAAAAAAAATGAAAAATCAAAGTAAATTTAAAAAAACTAAAATTTAAATTTGTTTCGTTACTTACAATACTAAATAGCTACTTTTCTAATGAACTACTTATTCCCTAAGCTCAAATAAACTTAGTCCAAGCTGCTTTCATGAATTTAAAAATAAATAAATGAAGAACATAATAAAAAATAAAAATCACTCGAGTTGAGATGCTGGACTTGAGATCAGCATGTCTCGTCATCATGATTACATCATTGTCACCACATCGTCGTTAGACTCAAAGCCTCCACCTTGAGCAATCAACCTGAGCGAGTATGCACTCACTTGTGATGGACGATCGTTTTTGGTAATATATGTATCAAAATTTAGGAAAATTTAGGTCTAGGATTGAGTAAAAAGTAGAAATGAACAAACATTCATAAGTCTTGAGCCTAAAATTATCTGGTTTGAGTCCAAATTTCATTATCCATTTTCAATTCTTTCATTTAGAACATAATTTGGTTTAAAAGTGAGTCAAATTCAGATCAGCCGCCTCATCAAAAAAGCACTTGTACCTTCTTCGACTATTTCGAACCACTTCAGTTTGCTTCACCTCCATGTTAACTGCTTGAGCCGCTTTCATCCTCGGACACATCGATTTCGACTCTTCGTCGCTTAATACCACCGCTTAGTCCCAAAGCAAAGCAGAGAGGCCACAGAATGCTTAAGTGAGCACTAAAGTATTGCCTTTTACAACAATGTCGGGAACATTATATATATATATATTTGGAAATGATTCACTTCCTCTAATGATAAGAATAGGCTATATTTTAAAAGCTTTTTACATAAGGAAATAGCAGGGAACTCCCTGAAAATCTATTATATATACAAGAGTAGGTCAATCGCTATATCATGATAGGTTGGCCATAGCGTTTTTGCTGTTCTGGTATTTCATCAAATGATATTCGGATAATAGGTGGACATAATTCTTTCATTGTGTGGAGAGGCTTATTATTGCCTGCTATTATTATACTTTTGACAGATCCACCGGAATAAGAGAGCAAAAGCATCTTCAACTGGTGGTGTGGTGCAATCCTGACGGTGAGACAATGGTTTGTAGATATCTGGGGTTCATCACCATCTCCCTCTGAGGCTGAAAGTTTTTGTTGGGAACTTTTATTTTGGGATTGTATATAATTAACTTTTGCAAACATGCTCTATACCCTTGTCTTTCTGAATGTTTCTAGTAATCTTGGGCCCCATGCCCTTTTTTTTTTTTGCATCCATCTTCAGTTTCTATCTACAGAACTTGGTAGAACAAATAGCTTATAGCTTGCGTTGTGGATTTTTTTTATAGTAGTCAGTTTACCAAGTTGCTTTTGTGTACAGTAGCTACATTTGAAATGTATTCCTTGCATTGATGCAGTTCTTGTTGTAATCAGGTGCTTTGAGGAAGTTTTAATAAACAGAAGATTTTTCATGAACAAACATTCTAATGCCATAAACCAGACTAAAATCTGTAGCGAATACACGAGAAACCAATAAAAAAAAGTAATACAAACCATTACAACAGAACAAGTCTATTAATCTCTACACTTTAATCAAATCAGAGGTCAAGTATCTGGGACTTGGGAGTGAAACAATCCGATTTGGGGGCTGCTTGGCAACAATCCGATTTGTAGGAATCTTGACATTTTAAGCGGTTTGGATTCTGGAAATCCTTTATTTGACATTGGATTTTGAAGCTCAAAGATGAGGACTTTGAGAGAATCACTTGCATGGAGAGAATCTTGAATTTTGATTGGAACTTAAGAAATGTTATTCTCTAATAAGACAGTTTATTATTATTGTTTTAAATTAGATATGAGAAGAGGGATTAAGAAAAGAGTGATGTGAACCGAGCATGAAATGCTCTACAGTACAAATCCCACAAAGTCAGGTAAGATCGGGTTGTGGAAGCCGGATTTTGAGAGGGGGGAAATGGGAGAAAGTTGGGGATTTGAGGTGCGGGAACAAGCACGGTATTTCGGATCGTAGGGGATAGTGGATAAAGTCGGGGATTGTTGCCCAACAATCCGAAAAGTCGGGCTAAACAAGCCCCTTAACGTGCATGTTGATTGTTCAATTGATAGAACATATAATATAACCATTAAACATCCAACCCCAACAATAGTAGTATAATCAGGGCTCTACAAGTTAAAAACCACCATAACCTTGGTTTAACCTACTAAACTGTTTTGAAGCCATCAATTGAAACAGTAGGCTTAAAAAGAAAAATAACAAGAATGGCAGAGGAAGAGGTCCTCTTAACCTCTGTTTCTCTAAAGCCTTCATCAAGACATCTCAAGGCATGCTTCCATCTGCAATACCTCTTCGAAGAAGCCATCAAGTTTCGTATTTTCAGAATTGATCAGATGAGACTCAAGGTAAGTTTCGTATTTTCGTATTTTGTTTTTACTTTTTTGGAGAGAATTTAATTTATGTTAGTTTGAGATTGGATAAGATTAAATTTTAAATTAGCTATGTTCAAATTTTATTTGATATTAACTTTATTCTCTAATTGCTCTTATAAGATACATACAATTTAAAAAAAAAATCATGTGTCAATGGATAAAAAAAATTATTGAAATATTGCTTGAGTTAGTGGATTCTCCCCGTTTCTTTTCCAAGTTTTTTTTAACTTCTCCTCTTCTAAAGGCCTAGGTTTGAAAACTCGGTTTTGGTCTTTCAAAATTTGATACGTTTTGGTTGGTTTCGACACGAGTTCCGTTTTCTGTTTCGATTTTGATAATTATTTTCATACATAACGTATTAAACATGTGTAGCAAATTTTGTCATTTTTGTCCACAAGTTTCTACGAGAACGTAGTATTATGTCAATCTTCAAAACCTTTATTTGTGATTATGTCAATCTCAAAAGTTAAAGGTAGTTTCTTTAGAAAGCCTTTAATTTTTTCTTGAAATTTTCACTCTATCCTTATTTTTCTCTTTGTAAAAGTAATTTTGTAAGAATTTAGCTTAAATTTCCTGATTTTTTTCTTCCTTCAATTATTCCTAGTTTACAATCTTATAACTCGTTTTATTATTATTATTAT
>JAVXUK010000044.1:0-12987 GCA_032191725.1 Narcissus pseudonarcissus | reverse complement strand
TGGATTTTACAGCTTGATTTAGGGTTTAATGTTAAGGTTAAAATAGGAATTTGGATTAGGGTTTATGTTAGGATTTAGAGTTAGGATTTAAGTTTAGGGTTAGGGTTAAGGTTGGATTAGAGGCTATGGGTTAAGGTTAGGGATGTGGTTTACGGCTCGGTTTAGGGTTTAATGTTAGGGTTAGGGATATGGTTAGGGTTTAGATTAGGGTTAGAGTTAGAATTTAAGGTTTGAGTTATGGTTAAGATTTATGGTTTAGGTTATTGTTTAAGGTTTAAGATTTAAGGTTTAGAGTTTAGGGTTTAGGGTTTAAGATTATAATTAAGGTTAGGGTTTATGGTTTATTGTTTGGGGTTAGAATTTGGGTTTGGATTTAAGGTTCAGAGTTAGGATTTATGTGTTTGGGTTAAAGTTGGGGTTTAGGGTTTAGGGTTTATGGTTAGGGTAGGCTTAAAGTAAGGGTTAAGTCTAGGGTTAGTGTAAGGGTTAAATTTTAGGGATAGGGCTTAGGGTCAGGATTAGGGCTAAGGTAAGGGTTCGGGTTTGATTTCTATGTTAGGACTGGGTTAGGGTTAGGGTTGGGTTGGGGTTAGGATCGGGGGTTAAGGTTAGGGTTTATGATTTAGGATTTAGGGTTATGATTAGGATTATGGGTTAGGGTTTAAGGTTGGGGTTATTGTTAGGGTTAGGAGTTAGGTTAAAGCTAGGGTTTAGAGTTAAGGTTATTATGGTTTCGGGTTAGAATTAAGTTTAGGGTTAGGATTAAGGTTAAGGTTTAGGGTTTTTTCTTTAGGTTTTAGAATACATGGTTAGGGTTTAAAGTTAGGGTTTAAGATTTAGTTTAGGATTTAATGTTAGGGTTGGGAGTTAGGATTAAGGTCTAAGCTAGGGTTAGGATTAGGGTTTAAAGTTGGGGTTAGGATTAAGGTTAGGGTTTAGGGTTAGGATTATAGATATAGATAGGGTTAGGGTTAGGTTTAGGATTAGGATTAAGGATTATGGTTTAAGGTTTAGGTGTTAGGGTTAGGTTAGGGTTATGGTTAGGTTAAGGATAATGTTAGGGTTAGTTTAACGATCAGGGCTAAGTGTTAAGGTTTAGTGTTAGGGTTCTAGTTAAGGGTTCACGTTAGGGTTAAGGTTTGCCTTAGGATTAGATTAAGGGTTAAGATTAGGGTTAGCTTTCAGTTAGGATTTAGGGTTAGGGTTTATGGTTAAGATTAATATTAAGGTTAGGATTTAAGGTTTGGATTGGGTTTATGATTTATGGTTTTGGATTAAGGTTAGGGGTTAGGTTTAGGTTTAAGTTTAGGATTTAAGGGTTGGATTAGGATTTAGTTATTAGAATTTTGGATTAGGATCAGGGTTAAGGTTAGGGTTTTGGGTTAAGGTTAGTATTAGGGTTAGAGTTAATGTTAAGGTTAGGATTTTAGGTTTTAGGTTAGGTTTAGGATTATGGGTTAGGGTTTAAGATTTAGTATTTAGGGTTAGGAATTGGGTTTGAGTTCGGGTTCAAGGTTAGGTTAAGGTTAGGGTTACGATTAGGGTTTAGGTTTAGGGTTAGGGTTTAGATCAGGGTTAGGGTTTTAGGTTAGGAGCTATGTTTAGGTTTTAGAATTTAGGGTTTAAGGATAAGATTTGGGTTCATGGTCAGGGTTAAGATTAGGGTTATGGCTCGGGTTTGGTTAAGAGTTTAAGGTTAAGACTAGGATTTAGAGTTAAGGTTGGGATTTGGGTTAAAGGTTAGAAATTAGGGTTAGGGTTGGGGTTTACGGCTCGATTTAGGGTTTAATGTTATGGTTAGGATAGGGATTAGGATTATTATTTATGTTAGGGTTTAGGGTTGAGGATTAAATTTAAGGTTAGGGTTAAGTTTGGGGTTAAAGGTTAGGGGTTGGGGTTGGGGTTTACGGCTTAGTTTAGGGTTTAATGTTAGGGTTAGGGATATGGTTAGGGTTTAGATTATGGTTAGAGGTTAGAGTTAGGGTTAAGATATAGGGTTTGTGTTTGGGTTTGGATTTGGGTTAGGATTTAGGGTTTAGAATTAGGCTTAACGTTAGAATTTAAGGTTTAAGGTTTAGGATTTTGGGTTTAAGATTACGATTAAGGTTAGGATTTATGGTTTATTGTTTAGGGTTAGAATTTGGGTTTGGACTTAAGGTTTAGAGTTAGGATTTAGGTGTTAAGGTTAAAGTTAAGGTTTAGGGTTTAATGTTAGGGTAGGCTTAAGGTAAGGGTTATGGCTAGGGTTATGTAAGGGTTATGACTTAGGATCAGGGTTATGGCTAAGATAAGAATTTGGATTTGATTTTTATGTGAGGACTGGGTTAGGGTTAGAGCTGGGCTGAGTTATGGTTAGGGTCGAGGTTAAGGTTAAGGTTAGGATTTAAGGTTTAGGGGTTAAAGTTAAGGTTATGATTATGGATTAGGGTTTAAAGTTGGGGTTATGGTTAGGGTTAAGTATTAGGTTAAAGTTAGGGTTTTGAGTTAGGGTTATGGTTTTGGGTTAGAATTAAGTTTAAGATTAGAATTAGGGTTAAGGTTTAAAGTTTTTGCTTTAGGTTTTAGAGTACATGGTTAGAGTTCAAGATTAGGGTTTAAGATAGTTTACGATTTAATGTTAGGGTTAAGGTTGGGAGCTAGGATTAGAATTTAGGAATAGGATTTAAGGTTGGGATTATGATTAAGGTTAGGATTTATGGTTTAGGGTTAGGATTAAAGATAAGGATAGTGATAAGGTTAGGTTTTGGGTTAGATTTAGGATTAAGGATTATGGTTTAAAGTTTAGGTGTTAGGGTTATGGTTAGGGTTAGGTAAGGGTTATGGTTAGGTTAAGGATAATGTTAGGGTTAGTTTAAGGATTGAGGCTAAGTGTTAGGGTTTAGTGTTAGGGTTATAGTTAAGTGTTCGCGTTAGGATTAAGGTTTGCATTAGGGTTCAGTTAAGGGTTAAGATTAGGATTAGGGTTTGAGTTAGGATTTAGGGTTGGGTTTATGGTTAAGATTAGTATTTGATTTAGGGTTCAGATTGGGTTTATGGTTTATGATTTTGGGTTAAGGTTAAAGGTTAAGTTTAGGTTTTAGGATTTAGAGGTTGGATTAGGATTTGGGTATTAGGATTTAGGGTTAAGATTAGGGTTAATGTTAGGGTTAGGATTAATATTAAGGTTAGGGTTTATGTTTAGAATTATGGGTTTAGAATTTAGTATTTAGGATTAGGGTTTGGATTTGGGTTCGAGTTCAAGGTTAGGATTTATGTTTAGGGTTAGGGTTTTAGGTTATGGGCTAGGGTTAAGTTTTAGAATTTAGGATTTTAGGGTTAAGGATAGAGATAAGGTTTGGATTCATGGTTAGGATTAAGGTTAGGACTAGGACTCGGGTTTGGTTTAGAGTTTAGGGTTAAGGCCATGGTTTAAGGTTGGGGTTGGAGTTAAGTTTAGAGGTTAGGGGTTAAGGTTAGGGTTGGGTTTTACAGCTTGGTTTAGGGTTAAAGTTAGATTAAGGATAATGTTAGGGTTAGTTTAAGGATCATGGCTAAGTGTTAAGATTATAGTTAAAAGGTTTGCATTAGGATTAAGGTTTGCATTAGAATTCGATTAAGAGTTAAGATTATGGTTAGAGTTTGAGTTTGGATTTAGGATTAGGGTTTATGATTAGGATTAGTATTAGGGTTAGGGTTTAGGATTTGGATTTATGGTTTATGATTTTGGGTTAAGGTTAGGGGTTAGGTTTAGGTTTTAAGATTTAAGGGTTAGATTAGGATCTGGGTATTAGGATTTAGGATTAGAATTATTGTTAAGGTTAGGATTTAGGGTTAGGGTTAGGATTCAAAGTTTTGGATTAGGTTTAGGATTATAGGTTAGGATTTAGTATTTAAGGTTAGGGTTTGGGTTCGGGTTCAAAGTCAAGATTAGAGTTTTAAGTTAGGGTTAGGATTTTAGGTTAGGGTCTAGGTTTAGATTTTAGAATTTAAAGTTTAGGGTTAAGGATAAGGATAAGGTTTGGGTTAATGGTTAGGGTTAAGGTTAGAGCTCGAATTTGGTTTAGAGTTTAGGGTTAAGGCTAGGATTTAAGGTTAATATCGGGGTTAGGATTAGAGGTTAGGGGTTAAGACTGGGGTTTACGGCTCAGTTTAGGATTCAATGTTAGGGATAGGGGTAGGGATTAGGATTAGAGTTTATGTTAGGGTTTAGGGTTGAGGATTAAATTTAGGGTTAGGATTAAGTTTGGATTTAGATGTTAAGAGTTAAGGTTAAAGGTTAGGGCTGGGTTTTACGGCTCGTTTTAGGGTTTAATGTTCGAGTTAGGATATGGTTAGGATTTAGGGTTAGGGTTTAGATTATGGTTAGAGGTTGGAGGTTAGATTTAGGGAGTATGGTTAGGATTTAGGATTTTGATTATGGTTAGAATTTAGGATTTAGGGTTAAGCTTAAGGTTAGTGTTTAAGGCTTAAGGTTTAGGGTTTAAGATTATGGTTAAGGTCAGGGTTTATGATTTATTGTTTAAGATTCAGAGTTAGGATTTAGGTGATAAGTTAAGGTTTAGGATATAAGGTTCGGATTAAGTTTAAGGTAAGGGTTATAATTAGCATAAGATAAGGGTTAGGATTAGCGTAAGGTAAGGGTTAGTGTTAGTTTCTATGTTAGGGTTGGGTTAGGATTAGGATTGGGATTGGGATTAGGATCGAGGATTAAGGTTTTGATTAACGTTAGGATTAGTGTTTAAGATTTAAGGGTTAAGGTTAAGATTATATGGGTTATGAGTTAGGGTTTAAGGTTGGGGTTATGGCTAGAGTTAGGTTAAAGCTAGGATTTACAATTAGGGTTAGGGTTTGGGGTTAGATTTAGGCTTAAGGTTTAGGATTTTTGCTTTAGACTTTAGAATACAGGGTTAGGATTTAAGGTTAGGGTTTAAGATTTAGTTTAAGATTTAATGTTATGATTAAGGTTGGAAATTAGGATTAAGGTTTAGGTTAGGATTAGGATTTAGAATTAGTATTTAATATTAGGGTTAGGATTAAGGGTTTAGGGTTAGGATTACGAATAGGGTTAGGTTTTGGGTTAGGTTTAGAATTAGGATTTAACAATTATGGTTTAAGATTTAGATGTTAGGGTTAGGTTAAGAATAATGTTAGGATTAGTTTAAAGATCAGGACAAAGTGTTAGAGTTTAATGTTAGGGTTATGATTAATGGTTCGTGTTAGGGTTAAAAGGCTTGCATTATGATTAGCCTAAGGGTTAAGATTAAGGTTAAAATTTGAGTTAGGATTTAAGGTTAGGATTAGTTTTAGGGTTAAGATTTGAGATTTGGGTTTGGATTTATGGTTTATGATTTTAGGTTGCAACAACCAAGTAAGTACATGGATTGGAAGGAAGTTTTTCAGGTCGAAGCTCGTTTCTTAATTTAAAAACTCCACCCCTTAGTCACCTCAAACTCGTCGCGTATGATTTACCTTGGGAGTTGCTCTGTTTATAAACCGTAAAACTTACCTAAAAAATGTTCAATCAGGTATTCGATGTCCATTCTATTCTAACTATTTATTTTGGTTTATTACATTTTTTTTATCCACCGCACATCTGGTACACGGCTGAGAAAAGGGATACCGTGCGTCCTCCGAGATAGAGGTAAAGGAAATTCTCTCTCGACTCTTGCGTCGCTACTAAGCTGTGCAGTAGCTAGCGTCTCACCATTTTGAAAAAGATTATTCATTTTATAAAAAGTAGCATGAATCTCCAAGTAAATATAGATTAAATCACTTGGTAATGGATCTCGACATGGATCTCCGAACGCCAAACCAAATGGTAAAGTGCAGCAACATAAGCACAGCATTCACAAGATGATTACCATGGGACAACATAAGTGAAAAACATTGGTGAATTTTGCAAATACCCGCACGCATGGATCTAAGCCCCTAAAAACCTAAAGAGTACAAGAAAAGAAAGTAGAGAAGGCGTTGAGATCTTACCCTTAACGCGTGATGATGCGGGTAGCGCATCGTATCTCACTTGTCCATCACCTTATCTCACTTATTTGTTTTGACTCGCTATTTAAGTATGCTTCAGCAAAGACACTTTTGATACTATGCGCTTTCGTCTTCTCTCACCCATAGATGTGCTGCAAAAATGAGCAACCATCGGAGATCAATTTGCATGGCAAGCTAAAAAGATGAACATAAAACACATACACATTTTGAAAACTGTGCAAAGATTTATGTTGAAGAGTTTCAAGGAGTAGAACCGAATATACATACACAGCTTGAGCAGCAGTCAATCTAGCACGAGGATCTTTAACTAATAATTTCTGAACAAAGTCTTTGGCACTGTGGCTTATGGTTGGCTAAGGCTTCCATCGGAAATCAGGTTTGTTCCTTAGGACCTGCAAACAAGCATAAATCACACACAATCAAAACTGTTAATAAGATCAAGAACATGTTAACCACTTGAGAAAGAGACAATAAACAAAGAAGAAAATGCAGCTGCCACATAACGTAGCTAACTTGGCTGCGGCATAAGGATTGTGCATGCGGTATTAACCTCAGGATCCAAATTGGACACTATGAATTTCTTCAGCTCTATCTGCAAAACACATGCATATAAATGCCACACCCATTAAGAGCAGAGTTCATATGGTTACATAACCAGACTATTTTTTCCTCGACATTTAACTGGATTATCTTTCTCCCCCAGTCCGGAGACTCCAAACATCCCACCACTACCAGCTTTAAGAAATATAAAAAGCTAACCTTTCCATCTCGCTCTCCCAAGCCTATAGAGTAAACACTCCGAGACATGTTACGATGCGGCATAACTGTGCCGGTTGTATCCATATCATGATGTGTCCATGCAACACAGCAGTCTAAGGAAGAACACAGCTTCTCTTAAACATTTAATTTGGTAGTATCTTTTTTCTTTCACTTACATTGGAGTCATTTTGTTGATTTATGTTAAATGTTATACTCAGAACATCTCCATGGGGTTGAATTCATAACCATTCTAAATCTATGCTACTCATAATCTTCATTTCTTCTGGTTCAGTTAATATTGGAGATTTCTCTACATTAACCATTAGTAGAGCCTGAAACTAGATGGACAAATCTTTAACATCAACCTGATGGTTCTCTTCCTATTCTGGAGACATACCTAAATTGGGATCGCAGAGACTGGACAAATCTTTAGCATCAACCTGATGGTTCTCTTCCTATTCTGGAGACATACCTAAATTGGGTTGCTGCAATCACCCGCTCTCGATGTTAGCATATTCACTTAATCGTATCTATCCTAAATGCATCAGATCCGGTATTACTACCAGTTATCCAAATGAAACTGAAACAGAAGGATGATGGAAGAAAAATGAATCAGTAAAATGAATGTCCCATATGAGAAATGAAAACATTAAGCAGAGAGAGCATAAAATAAGTACCTCCCCCATTCCCAGGGGGAAATGCTCCAATGTTGCTCCTAGAGCTGTCGTTTCTATATCAGCAGGTCTGATAACAGCACTGCCTAATATATCAGCCTGCAAGCAAGAGAAATATTTGTAATAAAGAACTTTATATGGAACAAAATACATAATTGACTATTAATGAGTAATATCCCTCCCAAAGAACTGAGTTTCCTGGAAATTTAAAAGGATGTCACAATGGTACAAACATGAAGCCTTAAAATGTAGAGAACACAGGATGTAAGGGAAAATGAAGTCGGAAGATGCACAGTGGGATTCAGTATCTGAGAATGGAGCAGGCAAAGAAAATAAAAGAAAGTAGAGAAACCGTGAACATGAACGTACCAAGTGAAGACCAAAGGTAATGTGATTACAAGAATTCTCCTGAAGTGTATACTACGCACGCATTTACTGAACTCATCTACAAAATACAGGCCTTTTGGTTACGAAGAAAGTGCAAGAGTTTAAAACGCTAATCAAAAACTATTTAACAGACTGTGAAGAAAAAAATTAACTCTTCATTGCACACATCAAATATAACATTTCGGGCAATTCTTAGAAAACTAATGAACTTGAATTTGTCGGCCAAATATTTTCTAGGAAACTCAGATAAGTTAGTAATGATAGGCTAGTGATAGGGAGGTCACAAGTTTAAGGTGTATCACAACCAGCATGTTCCTTGTTTGGAAGAAAGTGGAACACAACTAAAGAGGAATATAAGGTGGTTCTATGGGAAGAAAACTTGATGCTGTCAAATAACCAATTGAACCCTTAAAGTATGACCAAATATTAAGTGCACCTGAAAGATTATACACATTGATGATGAGCGCAAGGTGCATCAAGTTGCAGTTCCATACAAATACCTTCTAAGAAGGACCAAAGAGGACCCAATTGGCCACCTTATGCTTGCTATGTTGGGGAGAATGTCAGAAAACCTGATGTCTAACGTCTCCATTGTGCTTTGCTTACTTTAATTTATTTACTCTAATTGAGTTCCCTCTAGCTGCTTTTAACCAATGGCTCCAAGAAAATTTAACTAAAACTCAATCTTTTAATAGAATTTGATTGTTAAGTCCACAATTATCATCTCTAATCCATTGTGCCCTGCTTACATTTATGGAAAGTCCAACCCCTTCTTCCTCAAATTCTATCAATATATCCTGTAGCTTAAGCTTTTGAGTTATGGACTAATAATACATGTCAAGCAAACACAACACACTCACTGCTCAGTCTTTGAGTTACATGGAGAAACCTCCTAGTTTAAACTTGAATCACTTGGAAAGGCATCATAAATGGTAAATAAATGTATGTTTTCAATGAACTTAATGGGTTTTGACACCTCTTGATATTTTTAGGATAGTTGCTTTACTGTTAATAATGAGATCAACAAGTTGCATGCGAGTGGTAAATAGGATTTTTAGTTGGGAGACAATTTGTTCCAAGAAGCATGTGGTTCGCACTTCTCATGAATTGTGCTAGTAATGCTACCAAGATCCTCCAAATCACATAGATTGCAATATCTATAATGTAATAACGAGTTTAGAGATAATTGTCTGTATGCATGCCTGTCATCAATATCACAACCAATTCTAGATGCAGCTGCAATTATCCTTGGAAGAGTCATCTTCTCCTACTTTAGAGGCAAGAACTTCTAATTTGAGAACATTAGACAGAATACACACACGTCATATGATGAATTCAGATGTTGATGATGATCCATTCTACTTTTCTCAAGAAGAAGAGGAATGCAAAAAGTAGAAGAAAACAATCATACACAGCATGATTACTTGAAATAGCATTATTATTTCAGCTAGGCAACCCTAAAAAGCGAAAATAAAGTAGATAGAAAAGAAACGGTTTCTAAGAAGATAATTAAATTGGAAGAATCTACAGCCTCATCTGCCTCGAAGAAGGTGCCACTTGAAGAAGATACGAGCACTTCTAACGGTCTACAATTGCAATATTCTTACAAAGAAAACGAATGGAAGATCTTGTCGAATTTTCTGAATCAAAGAAACAAGATTTTAATGTGCAACTCTGAAGAGAAGCAAGGAACAAAATTCCATTAGAGAAGAGGGTTAAACTAACCTCAGGATCCAAATTGGACACTATGATAGTGTATGCGGTATTACTACCAGTTATCCCTGGAAGTAAACCTCCCCCAAAGGCAGCTGCAATGGCAGCAGCATTACCCATCTAGTGAAAAATGAATCATTTCATGAGAAAAATTGTTTAGAACCAGCGAACATATCATATACAATTTAATTGATATGCCGCATCCAGCAAAATTAGACAAGTGAACAGAAAATAGCACATTAAAGAACCAGATTCGAAAGCTGCACCCACCTGACCAAATGGAACCGAAACAGAAGGATAATGGAAGAAAAATGAATCAGCAAAATAAATGCCCATATGAGAAATGAAAACATTAAGCAGAGAGAACATAAAATAAGTCCCTTCCCTATTCCCAGGAGGAAATGCATACAAGCCTCCATTGCCAAACCCCTGTTGCGATGCGGGTAGCGCATCGTATCTCACTAGTCTTTCACCTTATCTCACTATTTGTTTTGACTCACTATTTTAGGTGTGCTTCTAGGCTTCCAGCAGAGACACTTTTGATATTGTGTTGCACGTTGCTGACAATATGTCCATTTGATTCAATCACAATCCGCACATGCAATGAACTTATTGATAAAATGGATAGGCACATAACTAATAAATGCAAATAACATAATTAAAGTAAAGAACTTATAGACAAATAGGCACATAACTAATAAATGCAAATAACATAATTAAAGTAAAGAACTTATAGACAAATAAGTGCATTGCCTTACCCGGTGCTCAGAGCCGTTGTTGCAACTTCAATAAAGAAAGAATGGAGGATATTTATATGGAAGGTTTGCATTTATGGAGTGATGGTTGGTAATGTGATCTTTAGGGAGTCTATAATGGTGTTCGGACCTACCCTTAAGTATGCATAGAATTCCTCGTAGAGGGATGAGAAGGAATTATGGAAGAGCAACGGTGCAATAGTTTCCTAGCTGCTCAGAGTTTATTCGTCTTCCCATCCTAGACACAAATAAACCCAGTCCCTTTGTAGAATAGAGAGATGGGTAGACTTCATGTAGGTAGAAAAATTACTTTCGATTTATATTAAAGTGCTGCCACTATTCTAGTCAATGATAAAAGCAGTTTAAAATCATATTTCATCCTAGTGATATATGATGTTTATGGATATTTTGCTTTGTCCGTCAATATAATTAAATAATAACATCCAAGTGAGCTCTTGAGAAGCTTCAAGCTTTTTCAAATTCATTTACAACTTGAAAAATTAACAAAGAATTTAAAAGATGTTTACAACAATTGCATAGATGCATTTTTTTCAAAAAAAATTATTATCTATCAGCTAATAAATCTCATTTCCACTAAAAATTGTACAAAAAATTGAATACTTTTGATGGACCCGATAAAGAAATATTTGTATTGTACATAAAATTATATGTCAATAAAGTTAAACAAATATTACAGTGTTAATCATTAAGTATTCTTAAAATTGAATTCATGAATATGGATTAAGATTTGTTAATGCTTATTTTTATAGTATGTGCTTCAGTACCTATTTTGAGCTCAATAAGTTTCACCCTATCTTCCAAAAGATTATCTAACTTATCTCCAGAATAAGTAGCAGCTATGATTCTGGCGTGACAAAGCTTGGTTGTCAACTGCTACTTGAGATTGCTCCAGCTATATTTGTAGTCTATAAGTCTACTCTTGAAATTGTGTCAACTGTGATTCCATAGCTTGCATCTGGCTTTCTGCATCAACTTGACAAAGTATCTGACCATGTAGGAGAGCATCTCTCTGCTTAAGAGTCTCTAAAAGCTCGTTGAGCTGGGCAACATTGATCTCAGAGAGTCGATTCGCAATGGTAAAAGCAACAGTTGCACATATCCCAGCTTTCCATAGTTTCTTTTCGCCAAGTCTAATATTATTCTCCAGTTCACTTATAATATTCATTTTTTGGGGTAGCTGTGATGTTAACTGAATAACTTTCTTTCTTTTTCACTGCTTTCCTTCTGTTATGTTTCTGTTATAGCTAATGTTGCTCCTCTCGAAGGCCTCAACTTCCATTCCATATCACATTTTACATTCCATGCATCATCCAAACATCTCTGAAGTTCATCAATTATTGAAACCTTCTCCTCTAATAATCTGAAATGGACCTAACCTGATTGTATACATCTTCAAGAAACATTTCCACCAGCTTGAACTTCTGCAATTTCATATGGTAATCTTTCCCACTCTTCTGACATCAACTTGAGGACATCTCTCCAACCATACATCCAATCACTTCAGTTTTCTCCACATTAGCTTGTCTATGAACCTCATCCTTCTCTTGTTCAAGTGATGTTTGGGATACCTGATCAGTTTGGAACCTTGTGCTCAAGTTCCTGACTTTCTCGAGAGAAGCTTGAATCTTTTTGAGTTTCTCCTGCAAAGGGGAATCATCATTTTCAGTGAGCATTGAAGCTTGGTTCTTTAGCTTTCCACAAGAAGCAGCTACTTTCTCTTCTCCAACAACATCACCAATTTGTTTTTTGAGTGCAGTCATCTCCTGCTCCTGTTTCTTTACAAGCTCTAAGAATTACTTATTGCTTTCTCTTAATTCCTCCAACTCATTTATTGATAGGATGTGTTGAGATTCAAGGGTTTCTTTAGAAGATCTAAGAATTGCTTATTGCTTTCTCTTAATTTCTCCAACTCATTTATTGATAGGATGTGTTGAAATTGAAGGGTTTCTATAGAAGATCTAAGAATTGCTTATTGCTTTCTCTTAATTCCTCCAACTCATTTATGGATAGGATGTATTAAGATTCAAGGGCTTCGTTGACCTACCTCATATCTTTCAATTTATTTTCTATGCTTTCATGTTGCAAGATTCTTTCGTTTGCAGATCTAAGTTCATTTTTTGCTTCAAAAGCCCTTTTCTCTAGATCAATACAATCTGACTTCTCTTCTCCATATCTTCAGCATACCTAGCTCCAAATGTAAATTCAAAACTTCTTCAGCATGTATCACCGAGTGTGGGCAGAGAGGAGATGAACGTGGTGAATCCAACCACAAATCCTGAACATTGTCAGAAAAAATCAGAAGCACTCATGGATTTTCGATGCAAATTACAAGTAAAGTGAAATCTGGTTCTAATTAAGTCAGTGGATCATGCAGCTGAGAATAGTTGAGCAGATGCTTATTCGACGTCATGCAAAATAAAATGAAACAAGAATGAATGGTAATACCTGTAACTGACTAGTTGAATGGTAGAAGCTTATATAGAATAGAATAGCTGACGAGTTGAATGGTAGAAATATAGAATTGGATAGCTGAGAGTTCTTAAATTCCAATTCATATTGACTATCAATAAGAGACAAAAATATAACAAGGAAAACAAAAAAATGTGATGCTAAGTTCGCTTGCATGCCACGATGTCTAAATCTAGTTATTACTTCGAAAAATGTCTCCCAAATTATATAATATGTTCATAATTTGGACA
>JAVXUK010000043.1:0-13008 GCA_032191725.1 Narcissus pseudonarcissus | reverse complement strand
GTACTTGTATACTAATTCATCGAGTTTAACTATTGAATTATCAGGATAAAGCTGATCAGTAATTTTGCTCAGACACAGGACATATAGCTCAAGCACCATAAGAGCCAATATGCACTGAGAAAACATTAGTGCAGTGCAGTGTCAGCATGCAATTGACATATGAAAAATAATTCAACTGTTGCATTTTATTTGGTATAGAAGAGCCTTAAACATGACCCATATATCATGACAGTATCAGAATTGCAAAGGAAACCATCAAATTTTCCTAAGAAGTTGATGCTTGCAGGAAACCATCAAATTTTCCTTGTAAAATTGTCGGTGATTGAACCGTGTTCCTTACTGTCCTCCTTTGCAGTAAATCATCAGGTCAAAGCAATTAACAAATATTGAAAGCTCCTCTCTTTTCTACGTTCTTCTATCAGAGATTTGGCAGAAATAAATAGAGGATTAGCATGCACGTTGAGAGCCAGTCACAGAACTCTGATTTTTCACTGAGCGATAGATGGCCCCATTTTGATGTGAAAAGGCTTTTAGATGAGGAGGAGGATTGTTTATAGAACTATGAAAATAAAAAATCCCAAAATCTAGCTTTACCCATTTCCATTTGAAAAATATAAAATAAAATAAGTGGCCTGTGTCAAATTGCTGGATTCACAACATCGACCTGACACTAAATGGATAAAGCTATGGTGACCATTGACAGCAAGGTGGGCAATGGCAGATGTATTGGATAATTACCTTATGGGAATATGGAGAAAAGATACAATATGCCAGAAAATCATAATCCAACAACATTATGTCTACGAACAAAGAATGCCAGGTTTCACAATCTACTGTTATAACTGGCTAATACTTCTTAAGACATTAGCAAAGTATCTTCTAAAATTGAATACATCCTGAGAAAAATATAATTTGTAGGCAGTCATTAGTGAATAAGTGTTGTCTACTAAGCAGTGTTACGGAGTAAGAAAACAGTGCTTTTTTGTGCAACCAAGACTATGCAGAAGTGTAAAATCTGAAACTTGCACTTTATGAAATGATGGCATGCTATATGCATTGTCCGGTCTACAAAATTCATACATAGCAAACATCAACATATCCAATCCATCTTTAGTTCAATAGAAGTGAACAAGATGTTGTTCATAGTTGTGATTTGGTTTCTTTAATTATGAAATGTTGTCAGTGACCCCCCATCATGAATGATTTATCTGAACACGATAAGGTTTTGATATGTTATTGGGCTGAGTATCCAGGATGCCAATGGCCAACAATTCAAAGAACAAAAATACAAAGTACTTGGGGACATAGTTACTAACTAGAATTCTAACAGAACTTACTTCATTTGTTTCTGAACCACAGGCTATGTATCCATCAGAAACAGACAAACCTATGAAATTCTGCAGAATCAACAAAAATAGATAATCCTTGAGCATCTAGTAGTTAAAATTATTCATAAAGTAGAAAATTTAAGCAAGCAAGCAAGCTGCAAACCTTCTCATTAGTATGACCACTTAAGGTCAAGCTATAAGCATTAGTAGAAAACCCACTTGGACTGGTTTTGTTAAGATCCCAAAGCTTAAGGCAGTTGTCAGTGGATGCAGAAGCAACTGTTACAGAATCCACAAACTTCACATAGCTGACAGCCTTCCCATGTCCAGCCAAAGTACACCATGGAGTTCTGGTCATCCGAAGATCGTAACAGTATACTTTGTAATCAGCAGAGCCAAAGGCCAACAAATGGGAGGAGTATGGCGAAAACTGGACAGAGCAAACATTGGCGACATTCCTGATTGAATTGATGCACCTTCTCTGTCATTTCCAAGGTACTAGCCATTAGCACATTTTTTATTCTTTTTTTAAATTCAATGATTAAGGTAATACTGCATGAATGCTGATCTCAATTTGCTGAAAACATTGATTTCGGATATACATGCTTACATTTTGTAGGTTAAACATGGTTCAAGTAGAGAAGAAATAAGTACTCATAAAATAAAAGGAGAATAACCGAAATTTCGGGCAAACATCTAGAAGAATTGTAAAGCCAGAAGTTAAAAAAGAAAAAAGAAAAATAAAAGAGGCAACAGTGAAAATCTACAATAAACTATGAGCATTTTCATGATTCACTTGCCACATGTAGTTGTTTTAGATGATTCAGAAAGGTCACAAATTGCCATACATTTTGTAGGTGACTGGCTGAAACACAATCGAAAATTATTGTATCGCTAAATATTACTAGATATTTAAGACATTTACTCCCATAAGAAAAGTTGCTAATGCAACTCAATGAAAGTTCACATGGACAAAAATATCATCGATTTATTTACTTTATAAATGCCTATTTAAATGTAAAGGAAAATCATCGTAAAATGTTGCAATTCAGTTTTATGGTACGAAAAATCACAAGCAAATGACGTTCTTCTAAAAGTATCCACAAGAGTACATTTAGCAAATATTTGATTTGAAATTATGATCAAGAAAGCATGCCTCGTTAATGCTCCAAAGTTTCACAGAGCAATCATCACTTCCACTCGCCAGCTTAGTTGGATCCACTAGAGAAAAATCAACAGACCAGGCCCGCTTTTGATGCTCTGTGTATGCTGTGAACCCTTGTCCTGTGCTTGCATCCCATAACTGCATGTCATCCACACCAATAAATTACACAATCAAGCAGGAAATGTAGTGAATAAGAGGGGAAAGAATATTTTGACGGACAAGTCTTAATGTATCCATCTAACAGACAAAGGTTGACACTTTTAAACGATCTGCAGGATGACTATCAATCAAGAAGACATGCTGATTCCATTACATATTTTAGAATGGGGTTAATTTGAAAAGGGACCTCCAAATCTACCTTATTTCATAAAACAACCTTCAAATCAAAATATTTCGTAATTCAACCCCCAAATCAAAATTGTCCTGTAAATTGACGAGCATACCCTTACCCCTCCTGTTTTACGATGATGTCGATTGTTCTTGACCTCGTCGGCAGCGAATGGGAACGTCGGCGGTGACGACGACATCATCGTGAAACATGGGTGGTGGTGGTGGTGACAACGCCGATCGTCGACGAGGGTTGGGATGTCGGTTGTGGCCGCCACGTCTGCCGGAAGAGGGGACCACGATCACGAGAATGAGGAGATAGAGGAGGGGTAGGAAGGTAATTTCGCATCCTAATTTTAAACCAGCAGGTTGTATTTAAAAGACATAAAAGATTTGGGAGTTGAATTACGAAATATTTTTTGATTTGGGGGTAGGAAGGTAATTTCGCATCCTAATTTTAAACCAGCAGGTTGTATTTAAAAGACTTAAAAGATTTGGGAGTTGGAATTACGAAATATTTTTTGATTTGGGGGTTGTTTTATGAAATAAGGTAGATTTGAGGGTCCATTTTCAAATTAACCCTTATAGAATAATCATATGAAATATACAGTAATCCACATACATGATGCATACGCAATGGAATAATAAATCGGATTACCCCTAATCAAGGACATTGCCTTGGAATCCCACGTAAGATAACTGCTACAGTAGTCTTGATCTCAATTTTGCAGAGGGAACCACGAGAGAAACCCCCTCCCCACACACAAAAAAAAGGTATACCAAGTTGCATGGACACGGATATGACACGACACAATACAAAATGGATAAGATAATACGGATGCACCATTAATTTTAGTGTATCCTAACGTATTTTGAGGTATCTATTGTGTCCAACATGGTATCATATATGATACACACGGACATGGAATCTAATTTGGAGTATCTATGCTTCCTAGGTGATCAATGATGGAGCAACTTTTAGATGAGAAAGAACTATTATAGCCAATCGTTGAAGCCACAAGAGATTATGTATAGACTATAGGATTAGGGTTTTAAACCCTAACCCTGATAGGAGCCAAACCCCTTTATGGGGTCCGAGTATGTTTGGGACCAGACCTGCACCCAATGAGCCGCACGAATATGGAATCTAATTTGGAGTATCGATGCTTCCTAGGTGGTCAATGATGGAGCAAATTTTAGATGAGAAAGAAGTGTTGCAGCCAATAGTTGAAGCCACGAGAGACTATGTATAGGCTATTGGTTAGGGTTTCAAAACCCTAGCCCTTATAGGAGCCAAAGCCCTTTATGGGATCTGATTATGTTTGGTACCTGACCTACACCCAATGAGCAGCCCATTAATGGCGCTCACGACTTGGGTTGGGTGGTCCCAAGTCTTAACAGGCATAAATAGATAGTAAGTTCAAAAATATGGTAGAAGTAATAATTTATTCTTTACTGATGCCCTTAAGATGACTTCTCTAAGCTTTCCTTTTTTTTAATATAGATAATAATGTCATCTTCTTCTTTAATAGAGATAAAGAAGTAATGAGAAACTCAATGCAAATATTATGCGTAAAATCATTTGAGATGGTTTTAACTTCGTGCAGACTCACATAAATTCACATACAAGGTAGTGACTTTGATCAAAGTTCTCCCAATCCCATCTCCAATCATGCACCCAATTTAATCTAGATTTGAAAACATAGTTGAATCAAGAACCAGATTTAGAAACATGTAGAGAATATCTACATGAATGAAACTCCAAAGATATGCGTTAAAAATATTCATGCCTTGATCACATTATCTAGTGTAAGAATCTCCTTTTTTTCACCTCTATTTGAATTTAAATCATCACATAATCTAGATTATTCCAAGAAGGTTTTAAATTCTATTGCGATTGAAATCAAATCTAATTTTTCCAATTGCAATTTGGAACGGCGACTAATTATTAAAGCGAAGTAAGGAATAGCCATTGACAATAGCCAAGAATCTGATTGGGAATGGGTTTCGTAGATAGTATTATGTTCAAAGAAGCAATAGATGGTAATTTAATCCAATATTGTATGTTTAGACATATTTCCTTATAATTATAATATATAATTTATGCATTGCGTTTTTTAACAATTTAGAAACTATGGATATTTAAAATTAAATCAGTCTTATCATTTAGATTGGGAAACAAATATGCCTTTCAGATATCAGATAAGATTGTTAACTCAATCACTACTATGGTTTCTCGACATAAATCAAGCATTTAATGGTTGCTTCAGTCCATTCAACAACAGTTCTGAATCTCTAATCTCAGTTAGAGAGAACAAAAAGGGTAGTTTCAAAGAAGTTTGTTTGGGCTTGAAAACTGGGAAATGGGAGAAAGGCGGGACCCAACTGCATTTTGATTCCCTGATTACTTGTTCCGTTGTTTGGTTGGATTTGTTGATGCCAAGTGGTGTTGTGGGCCCACACCAACGTCTTCCAAATCTGTGCGAGAAGCTCAGATTTGGAAAAAATCTGATTCTGGTGGTCCCATTCGTAATTTTAGCATTTCGAAATCCTTCCCGCACCAATAAAAGCACATCAAGTGTGCGACAGCTCATTAGATGCACACATTCACTCATCCACTTTTTGAAATACAAATTTTACAACCAAAGGAATATTGCTAACCTAAAATTTAACAATCTCTCTTATCAAACAAACAATAAATTCATGAATCGGTACTTTTCAAAAAATTGGATTCCACAAATCCTATATTTAATATCTAGCAACCAAGCAGGCCCTTCAGAAAAAATAACACACTTGCTGATGGATTATCTAACATATTTGATTAGTAATTGATATCTCACTCAAACCTTGGCGCTTACATTCCCTTTTCAGTCCCAACTTAACTTTCTCAATCATTCTACATGACTCACAATCATTCTAAGTTCAGTATTCAATAGCACATATCATTTTACAAAAATAAACCACTCCATAATGATAATCAGCTTATGCAGTATAATCATAGAGATTTCTACGAGAATAATGAAGATTGATCCCAATTATTTTCACTGGAATCAAATTAACATAAAATTTCCAAACAAAACAAGAATTGAATGCAATAACCAAAGATCAAAACCCTAATTTATTTAGAATATTTTAAAAATACCGAATGTTCGTCCTGAGCCGTCGAAGCTTTTTGCCGAAGAAATTCTGAGCGAGAAAAGAATATGAACAGGAATAGAGGTTACCGAAGAACCACCCCGTGTCCTTCTTTTAGATCTTTATAATAAATAAATACGCATTGCAACTCTTATACTAAAAAAATTATTCATATATTTAGAGAGAAACCATCAAAAAATTATTCATATCCTAAAATGCAAAGGAATGGGCTGATTTCTTGCGGAACTGATCATTCATATTACTTCATATCTAGCATTACATTTGTTTTTCTGGTTTATTTATTTTAGATACTTCAATGTAGCAGCAGTCCATGAGCCATTTCAACAGCATTCTTAGGATCTAAAGACCTCAAATCCCACATATTCTCTGTCAGCAGGGGTGAGAATAAATAAATTATGAACTTCCGTTAGTTAAGTAGGAACAAAGACGCACAATGTTTCTAGATCAGGATATCAAAAATAAACACATCCGGCATTAAGGAAATAGCATGCCTTCAGAAGCAGTTAACTACCCTTGTGTGAAGAATTTGTAGGAAATATGAGCATAGAATTAAGACAAATCCAAAGTCATATAACACAGAGATGCTTATTCTCTTGTTTAAGGAAACTCTACAGCAAGGAAGCATATATTCAACAATATCAGCCAAAAAAAAGTTCTTTCAGAAAGGATCTCTGGCCTGAGATTGAAAAGAAAACATAATAAAGAATTGAATCGGCATAGAATATTCTTGAAACCAAAGATAGTCATGCTTAGAAGTCCCTTAGAAACTTACGCAGAGATAAATTCGAAGCACTTTTGATACTCCCCGCATTGATTGTAATACTTGGCTTTACAAACCAAGAGGTCAGTGTTGTTTTTCAGTGCAAGCGAAGATGAAGATGATGATATGCAATGCAACAGTCATCTCTTTCAAGCTGCATAAATTTTACTTCTGCACCATTTTCTTTGTCATACTGAGGAAAGCAGGAAACAAAATGCTCACTAACAGTATTTGGAAAAGTGAAAAGTATTTGGAAAAGGAAACAAAATTCTCCTTTATTTGTATACTCATTATTTCCAATACATACCTTCTTTATTATCCATGAATAAAATATCGACAGCCATGCATCCTCTTTTCCAAATTGCAAGGATGATAACAGACTCGATTCTGAAATAGACGTTCATGTTTAAGTTACGGAGGGAAAGAATATGGAAGAAGCAATTATTTAATTAATTAAACAAATGCCAAATATTCCATTCCAGGAGGAAAAGATGTATAGTTGCAATGCGCATTATTCAAAACGTTCTTTATTACATGCAAAACAACCAGTGGTGCTCAAAAAATCCAGTTTCTAAAGACAAAAAACTCACAGGACGTAACATTTGGCCAAGGTGCACCTCCACATGAAATTCAGATAAATAAAAGGAAAGCATGAAGAAAGGAAGCATAAAATGGATGAAGTTTACAAATATAACCTCAAAGAGACGTGTTGTTATGTGGTCAGCATGCAAGAAATAATATGTCAAATCAAAATGGCTAAAACTGAACAAGCCAGTTAAGACAAAACTGCAAATAAATACCTCAATGTTTAAGTACTTACCAATTCAAACATGATATGCCATTTTCGAGTGATCAAGAGATGTATAAAGGTCGTTTTCGCTCCAAACGGTCTCTGTCGTTAAAATGATACCACAAAAACTTTGTTGTCACATATTTATTCACCAAGTTCGAGGTATGTATTTGCATAAAGGGAAGGGGAAAAAAGATAAGAAAAATAAAAATAAAAATGAAAATTAAAACCCAATTCATAGTAGGAGTCCCAGGCCACCTTGTTTGATTGCAAGCTAGAGGGAACAACCACTACTGCACGGCTGAGGCCCCCATCACCTGTAAACTCCCTCCTCATAACTCCCTCTCTGCTGCTGCTGCAGCATCATTATATTTTCAATAATTGAACTCAGTACCAGACATATATTCATCAAGCCCACTGAGTTCAAACTTTGAGTTCATGGATTTTCCATGCTTTCTCTCTTATCAAAGATCTAAGCATCTGTATCATGTCGTAATGTTGTACAATTAGTCTAAAATACATTAAAAAAATGTTAAAACTGACGATGTATCAGTATCGTCGTAACTACACCGTACCATATCGTATTTGAATAGAAAGGAATCAATCACTAGCTCATGGAGAATGACCAGGATTCTTAGATATCTTGAGGCATTTGAACTAATAAGGCAATCTTAAAATATTTTCGATATTATCAAGGTCAGGAGCGTCTTTTTAACAACATGTGCACAATGATCTGGAAGTTATGTCCGTGCCATATTTGTGTACAAACAATTTAAAATATATTAAGATACGTTAAATTTGATGATGTATATGTATCATGTAATGTCTTTCTTTATGGACTTCGAAAAGGAATTTGTCAGTTCTAGTGGAAGGTAATTTGAAAAAAAGAAAGAAAATAGTGGAACTGAAATAAGTAAGGAATAAAATTTGAATCTTCTAATCTTCTAAGGAAAAGAAATGAGTAAGGAACAAAATTATGACTTAGCACTGAATAAAAAGAAGACAGAACAGAATGAGCCACTAGCTCATGGAAAATGACCAGGATTCTCAGAAAATTTAGGTGATGAGGCATTGCCTGTACACCAAGCATTTGATTGGCAAAGGGGCATTAAAAAGAAAATAGCTTTAAATTTCTGAAGTCACTTCAGATTCAGATTCAACCTCAGCTATGAATGGTCCATCTCATGGCATGTCAAGTCTCAAGCCCTCAAGCCTGTCCAAACTCCAAATATTACTACTTCTGTTTTTGCCTAATCTGATCGATTAAGTTTATCTTCATGTTATAGTTTGGAATACAAGTACAGAAAATTTTACATGAATTAAATGTCATTTAAAAACAATAAAGATAAAGTTGAACGAAACTTTCTAAGTAAACTCTCTTAAAAAGAGCTTTGCAATTTAAAAAACTTTTCTAAATTACAGACGCAGAACTTTCAACTTCATTGAGCATATATCACAAAAGCTTGAAAAGAGAAAGAAAGGGCCAAAAAAAAGGAAGAAGATGATGAAGGTAAGAGGGGGAGATGTCTTCTCAATGCCCACACTGTGGGTTTGTACAGTACAGAAAGGGAGGTGCCATTAGAAAGCCTTGTCAAAAGAATCATTCAAAGGGGGAAAATGCACTCTCAGTGGTCAATGGTCTCCACCACACCAAAAGTAGGAACTAGGAACAGGTATATTTCAAAAAGTAACATGTATTTCAAACAATACTAAAAAATCCAAAAAATTCATAACCTATAACAACTTATAATTTAAAACTTTCTAAGATCAGTATCAGTTCAATTCAATTCATACTTACGCTCTTTATTATGCCTGCCTCAAACTCTAGTCATACATGGCCTAGAAAGGAACCTGCATTATTTCGGTCTACTTTTCAAAGCCCATCAAGGAGTGAATGAATGAGTTTGAATGGGGAAAAAAGTAACAAATATAACATAATAATATTGGGTTTTTAAGCATGTTCATGAAGTTCAGTCCTCAAGTAATACAGGCATTGAGATACATCTAACAGTAAACAGCCCACATATTCTGATTCACATATCAGAACCAATTTCAGATGAAAAATTGCAATTGAATTACTTTTATAAGCCCAAAACAAAGATAAAGAAAAGAATTACATTTGTAAGCCCAAAACTGAAGAAATATCTCAAGACATGTCGAAATGATACTTTGTAAAAGAATTTGTATTTTCTTCGAAACCAAGTCTAGATACGAGACAGGTGACTAAAGCAAGACCCATAATCATGAATCTGCATTCTATTCTGGCGAGTCACTATAATTTAGAGACCTTTATCTTCGCCTCATTTGATTCGTAAGTAGATACAATAATTGGCGCTACTCTGAAGCTTTGATTGGACACGAGGTTTAACATAGAGACAGAGCACTAATATACAAATCAGCTTTCGTTGTCATGCATCCAACATGTTTTCAATATTGTATCAGCCAAGGGACGACGTGGCAGGTGAAACATGGATAAAGGCATGCTCTAGTTATATAGTTTCTGTTTTCCGACTCGCTAACCCATTATGATTTAACACTTATCTTCAATATTTTAACATGGATAATGTTGTGGCCGTTGTAATTTAACATGATAAACTGAAGTTATGTGGAAAAAAAATTAGTGATACGTAATCAGATAACAAAAGCTAAAGGCTTACTTTTATTAGGATACCGTGCACTATCAATGTTGTTCTAATAAAAACCAACTTTGTCAATTGAAATAAGTATTGTGAACATAGTAAGATAACCTATAAAAAAATTAGTAACTTTCAGTAATTTTGAATTTAGTACCACAGAAATATTAGTTGAGAGCTTTTTTCAGCCTCACTGTTATTTCACCGCTGACAACATATACACAATTAGATTTAACACTGAAAGTTTCAAGTTTGTGGTATTTATTTGCAAATTACTAAATTCATGGTATCTATTTGCAATTTACAAGGTTTATGGTATCCAAAGCTGACCATTCCACTCAAATAGTGAAACAAAAAGTAGCATTTATAAAGCTCAATATAACTTACTGCTGGTGAAGAATACATTCCAGTACTGAGGGCAAACACTAGAAGGGGTTCTGGATCATTAATTAAATAAGTCCTGCGCTCCACGGATATCATGAAGTTGTGGATGGCCAAAACTAAGGACTGATGAAATGTACATTATTAGAAGCTTCAAACAATACAAACAGAGGGTCTACCAACATAAAGAGCAAAGGTTATATCATTTAAACCATCAATATTTTTCAATTATATACTTTGCATTAAAAAGTATGGGGAAAAAATCCAACAATGTCATTGTTTCTCTTATATACCCTTAAGAGTAAACTACAAGTGTCCAGTATTCAAGTAAAAAAGTTCAGCCTTTTTATTTTAAATGAACGCTGAAGGTGTACAAGTGAAAAAACTGTGATATTTTAGGCAACATAAGTGAAATATACTCAATTGCCCTAAAGAGGAGATTGCATACTATTTGCGGCCCATGGGCTGGAGGTTTCATCTTCAAAATGACAAACTCGATGTCGGCTGCACTAAATGATTGGTCTCCTACTGATAACATACCTGCATCAGTTAAATAATGTCACCAACAATTGATTCTCACTCGAACTTAGATTCATAATGGAAAACAGAATAAGAGAAGTCCTTGAGACAAACCTTCTGCATTAGGGCGAAGAGCTTGATGTCGCTCTTGGGGACTCCATATGCAAGGTATGCCTCAAATAATTTGAAGTGATATGAGTTCTACTACAAGTTTGTCGATGCAATAATCAAGGCAGAAAACAAATATAGGGAATTTCAATGCCTTTACCTTGAAAAATGACACGACCATATAACAAGTATATCGGAATTCCATACATGATTCATTCAATAAATTAGTGGGTTATATAGACTTTAGTTTTAACGTGTCAATAGTTGCACGTTGATACATTAATTCATGTATTAATATATGGAGCTAAGTCTCTGAATTAACGTTCATACATTTTTTTGGGGTAAAATATTCAGAGAATCAAAGTGTTATGCGACATCTGATACACTTACAGAGATTGCACGAGAAAGAAGAAAGCTCTAAACCTGTTCATTCCGAATATATTAATACATAAAACATAGACCATAAAAACGCAGACTGATTTTACCGTCATTTACATCCATGAATGTCACAGACCGTAAAAACAGAACTGGAACAAGGAATACATATGTCGTCATTCCATATGTATATTTTATATATATTTTTATGCTCGTGGATTGTATACAGAACTCGTTATTATAAACAAGCCTAGACGTAGGGATGTCCTTAGATATATAGACAATTAAAGATCTCTAACCATGTTTTGGAAACTTTGTATGACTATGATATGATTTGTGCCCGTGGATTGTGTACGGGAACTCAGGTTTGTCCTTAGTTCGTAACGTAGGGCTATATATCACTCAAGATGATCGAGTGATGCCCAAGTAACTCAAAATATGGTTTAAGTCTTTGGTTGTCACTTTATTTGGGTAAAGTAACATTTATATTACTCAATTTAAGTCTATGAGAAGAAGAGAAAAAGTTATTCTCTCTATTTATAACCCTTCGAGAGTTAAGATATGGTCAATCTCCCTTATTTGGAAAGTCACCACAATTTGTGGTAACTCAAAAGATTTCAATCTTTTCTGCATATCTCTCCAATTAATTGGAGAGCATATGGTAATTACCACAATTGGTAATTACAAGATTGGGTGTGCGGTACGTACCTTAGGGGAGGTGCCCGAAGTCTTGGGCACCTCTCAAAAGAGCAAAGAGGGTTTCCTCTTCGGGAACCTCTCAACTGTTGGTGCCAGGATGGGTTAAGATAAACTATGCACCAAACAGGATTAAGGCACGCTAATCAACCTAGAGAGGGGGTGAATAGGTTGTTATAAAAACTATGGCAAATTTAAACTATTCTTGCAATTATCACAATATGAGATATACTAATGAGCACAATAGGTAATAATGAGCAATGTGATCAAGTATATGAGTTATGAGCACAAATAAAATCAATGCTATAACACGAGAGGCAATATATGTAAGTGTGCAAGTGTGTGTGCAAGAGAACAAGTGTGAGCAAGAAAAGTAAAGCACACGATCGATTTATAGAGTTCTACCCTCCTTGTGTACGTCTCTACCTACATGCCCCCGTGTAGGGGTTTTCCCTCTTTTCACTATGAAAAGAAAATGCTCCTTGGGGTGGAGAAACCCGTGCAACCCGTGTGTTGTCCTCACACACGTCAACCAACCTTTCCCTCTACCCGGTATAACTATCATATAGATTTCCCACAACCCGGTACTCTCTCACTAACCTAGGTGTCCCTAACCCGGTACTAGCCTAAAGACACTCACCCACAATCCGGAAGAATGCACTACCCTTGGTTACAAAGAACCGTTTGCCTTTAAGGCAAATCAATACAAGCCACTAATAATGATCTTTGACCACTTTGGGCCTAATTACAATCTTTACGAACTCTTTACA
>JAVXUK010000042.1:0-13028 GCA_032191725.1 Narcissus pseudonarcissus | reverse complement strand
AGAGGAGGGAGGATGGATAAGGTGTAGGACGGGATGGGGTTAGGAGTAGGTTAAGGGAGTGGGTAGGAATTGGGTAAGGGAGGAAGGGGGAGGAGGGAGAGGGAAGGGAAGAAAGGGGGTGGGGGATAAGCAGTAGGTAGGTAGGGAAAGGGGGGTAGTGGGTAAGCAAAGGGGGAGGTCAGGAAAGGAGACGAGGGAGGTTGGTATGGGCTTGGAGGGGAGGGTAAGGGATGGGGGTAGGGTAGGAGGGGTAAGGAGGGAAGGGAGTGGGTAGAGCAGAAGGGGAAGGTGTGGGTAGGAGGGGAAAGGATATGAGAGAGTGGGTAGGAGTATGAGGGTAGGAAAGGGAAGGGAGGGGATAAAGTGGAGGGGGAAGGGGGTGGGTAAGGGGATAGGAATATATGGAATGAGGACGAGGTAGGGGTAGTAGGGGGAAGGGGTAGGGGTAAGGTGAGAGAGGAAGGGTGTAAGAGGGAGAGGGAAGGGAAGGAGGTAGGGGTAGAGTAAGGGAGGAAGGGATTAAGAGGGAGAGGAGAGGAAGGGGTGGGGTAGGGAAGGGAAGGGGGTTGGTGGTAGGTGGGTAAGTGTAGGGGGTTAGGGGCAAGGGAAGGGGAATGGAGTGAGTGTAGGGGGTAGGTGGTTGGGGAGGGGTGGAGGAGAGCAGGGGAGGATAGCATGAATGTTAGGGTAGGGGAAAAAGGGGGAGGTTATGGGTGGGGAGAAGAGGAGGGGTGGGGGAAGAAAGAGGAGATGGGAGGTAAGGGGAGAAGAGTGGGCGAGAAGGGGGGATGGTAGACCATGCTCGCAGCATATCTCACTCAATGAAGAAAGATACAGGGGTTGGAAGGTTCTCTCCCTGAGGAGGACGTTCGCCCCTTAGACACCTCAAGCTCGCCGCCAGGAAATCACCTGCAGGGGTTGCTTTGTTGTAGTCCGTAATATCTTTCTAGACTAGAATAGGGGTGTCAATTCGGAGTCTAAGTATCCTTAACCAGTTAGGTTTTAGTCATATCCAACGCACATATGGTACACGGCTGGGGTAAGGGATACCGTGCGTCCCCAGAGCTCGGGGTGAAGGAAAGTCAACTCCCGCACTCTACGTTACCTCCGAGGGTGGAGGCTCGTGTCTCACAAGTTTTTAACTTTGAAAACGTTTGTAGAGTAGTTTGAAAAAGCATGCATCACCCCCTGATGGCACCTCGACATGGATGTCCGAACAGGGGGCCAAAATGTAAAAGCGCACAAGCATCAACATCACAGGCATGCAGTCAATCATAATGGTATTGGTGGATTCAAAAGGAATGTATAGCATTCGTCTTCGAGCCAAAAGTCTGAATGCTAACATTGCTCAAAAAGAATAAAGTAAAAGACAACTAAACTATTACAGTCTTCCGCTGCCCTCCTTCTCCCTCTTCAGTCTACAACCTGTATTATTACAGTAATCCAGGGATAACCCAAAAGTAAATGCGAGACCGAAATTTAAAATTATTACATTCATCCGACTGGAAATAAAAAGTAAATAACTACAATTAACAAAGAGGAATCCACCAACTACCATAACATACATTCATCCGTACCAGAATGAGATAAACAATCCATCCGTACACAAGTACGGGATGCACAGTCACAGAAATAAATCACCCCAACTTTCTATCGACAGAAGTCTGTTACAGACGTCTGCAGACGTCTGTCACAGAGAGTTCCACAAGTTCTAGGTTTTCATCGTATGGGTTTTATGGGTCCTCCGATGGATTTCGTGGCGAGCTTCGACGAAGCAAGCTCGAAGTTCATTATGGATCCAACCCCTAGGTAGACATGCGAGCGATAATTATAAGACAACACAGAGTTTTTAATAAAATAGGTATATTAAAAAATAGATTTTTATTGTTTAAAAATCATCGCATGCGGAATTAGAGGAATCCTACGGTGAAAACACGAACATGAGTGACCTAGATGAGAGCATAGGAGCCAGCAGAGCTCTGATACCATTGTAGGAGAGGAGGGGAGGACGCGGACGCATAACTTTGCGAAACCGCAGACACCCCGCAACCCCGCAGCGGAAACGGATTCCTACGCACTATCTAGGGAGGAAAAACACAAAGAGGGTTAAGATGTATACCCTCCTACGCACTTCGAGACGCGTGTAGCTCGTCGTGAACTCCTCAGCCTCCGAGGAAGAGCTTTGCGGTGCCAGGTAGACGTCCACCGCGAGATGCTTCGGCCCTAGACTCTAAACGATTCGGAAACGCTTCCGAATGAACACCCGAGGTCCGTTGCTCGCCACACCCCCCCCACACACACACCCACCCTCCCCTCCTACACACCCTCCCCTCCAACCCACCTACCCACCCTCCCCTCTCCACCCTTCTCCCCCCTACCCACTTTTGAATTTTTTGTCCCTCTTTACAAATCTTAACTGAGGGAAGGGGGACAAAAATGTATGTTTTGTCCCTCCTCGTTGTAGTGCTTGAGGAGTATCTTTTCTTTTGGGATCTCCTATGCTCCTTGAGTGAACTTGCTTCCCCCTTTTGCCCTCTTGTACCTTGGACCGGAATTTTTTGTTTACCTACAATAAATCAAAGACTCTTTTAATAAACGAATTGAGGGAATAAGTTCTATTTAACACTTTGCTTTATTTGTGAATTAAATTACAAGCAAAAAAATGCATACAAACCTTTAATATTTATATATTTCTAGGCAGATCCTGTAACAAGCTCAGTAACTCTTATAAGGCCATCATATTTTTCCCATAACAATGCCGACAATCCTATTAAGGATACTTGGATATAGTAATTCTAACAAAGATTGAAAATGGTGATGGGATATATTCACGTATTCAGTATGATGAAAAGATGGACTGAATTAGACAAGCTGCAGAAAATTAAAAATGTCGATATTGCAGGTTGAATGCTGAAGGGTAGTTATACAAAGTTTAATATTTAACATTTACTGAATGATGAAGGCAACGGTGATCGGTGACTTATGTTGCAGGACAAGCACATGACACGGCATGATATGGATACAACACGTCACCATTTTAGCGTCTCTAATGTATTCTGGTATGTCTGTGACAAAGACAATACACCAAAGTTACACTGTCTAATTAAAACGAGGAGTTTGAACAGTAAGTAGAAAACTTAGTTATGTTCAGCCAAAAAAATTTAAGTTCGATAATCAACTATGCAACTAACACGGCGAAGGAATTATTGAAAAATAATTCAGAAATTGAATTTAAGTTCCAGAATAACCCATCCTTAAAAATGGGGACGTAGGTCAAAAATGTATTTTTGGCCCCATCTTAAAATTCTTAACTGCTCCTTGTTATGCATGAAATTTTTTAACTTTCAGATGCAATAATTGAAGTCTATATGAATAAAGACATGATAATAATTTTCCCAATATTTATTAAGAAGAATATTTTTTTATTATCAATACTAATAAATCAGTTATTGCTACGTCATTGTAGGTACCGATGGCAACAACGAAAATTAAAAATTTGAACTTTTCTATTTAGATATCCTGCAAATCTTTGTGGTTCATTTGTATGCCCATGACGTCTACAACGACATACCCCTGAAACATCTGAAATTTATTAGCAGATATATGACGCTTCAATTTATGTTTTATATAATACTTTAAGGTCAATGGTAACTTCATTGATGCCATACAAATTAGAAGTTAGACGAAGTGTAACTTCGAAACAATAGGGCTACTGGATGAAATGTGATTGCAAATTGTTTTTTTCTTTATATAATTAAGATATGTCTAGGCATGTGACCATAAACGGAGATAATAACGATGATGGCAATAATTATAAAGATAATGATGTGATAGTTCATAGATGCCTAAGATGGAATGGGATGCTAAGTAACCTGTTAGGTGTCCATCAAGTAAGGGAAAAAGTCAATATAAATTGATGTTTACAAACAGTTTATGACAATTTTCCAGAAATGTATTTGCTATAAAGCAGATCAATTTCATATTTCTTCAAAAACTTTGTTTGGCAAAATTTTCAAGCAAAATACTGCGGCTTGCATAATTGAAATCTCTGCAGAGATTGGAGGGTGAAGGTGAGATCCCTCGTTCCTGAAGGACGATTCTATAAAGAATCCTCCCCGTTTCTGAAGGACGATTCCTTTTCTTAATTTAATTTAATTTTAATTTTTGATCTCAATCAGTTTGTCAAAATTATTACCTGTCAGGTCCAGCAAATAACACTGGGATGTTGAGTGAAGCCCAGCCACAGACCCCCACCAAGATCAAGATCCTACCACCAGCTAAGCTCATCACCGCAACATGGTCGAGTCGTGCTTAACCGTTTTAGGCCTGCTGGATTCCAAACCTGTAACACAACTCCAGCATTGCTCGTCCTCACTCAAGTCCAAGGTGAAGGCATCGCTCGACCGTAGCTGGAGGAGACCACTCTTGGCGAGACCGCCAAACATCAATATCTTCCTACTATCATAGACGGACAGTGAATGGCCCAATCTAGAAGGTGGGGTCCACGATACAGATACCTCCCTCCAAACAGGCCTCTCCATTGCTAGATCGAATAAGAACGTCTCGTTCATAGATGCCTAAAATGGAATGGGATGCCAAGTTACCCTGTTAGGTGTCCTTCAAGTAAGGGGAAAAGTCAATATAGATTGATGTTTACAAACAGTTTACTTTTCTTAATTTAATTTTAATTTTAATTTTTGATCTTAATCACTTTGCCCAAATTATTACCTGCTTAACTCAATAAAAGCCAAAAATATGACAAAATATAGTAGACTGGCACATCACCTACTTCTTCCTTTGATTGCAAGAACCATTTTGCGATGATGAAAGCCTCCTCCTTCATTCTAATGGTATCTCTCAAATCTTCACCTTCGTTTTTCACATCGAGGCAAGGATTTCTTCTCACGCTAACATCTGAACTCCTCCTATTTGCACCACGAATACGATATTCATGGCACTACTTGCTGCTTGAGTTCAGATCACCTAGCACTTGTCTCCTTCCATGTGGATGCATCTGTTGATTTTCATTCCAAGAACTTGTCTTATTTTTTTGCAATGCCAGGAATTTTCAAATGTCACTTCGGAGAAATCTGCATAATATAAGCCTCTTTATGCAATTTTTAGAGAGAGAATTATGGGTCATCCTTAATAATGTAAATGAAGTTTAAACTGTCTATTCTGCACAAAAAAAAAATCATACAAAGAGAAAAGTCACAAAATGACTTAGAAACAGCGCATGGTTTCAAGTGCCAAAAAAAAACACTAATAAAAAAACTTCTCTACACCTACAAATTTGATTGCCCGAATGAAATAAAGTAATTTAACCAGAATATATCAAGAAATTTAAATTGACATCAAGAAACGGACTGAACAATAGATTTGAATGGAACATAACAGAAAAATTAAGATGAGCTTTAATAAAAAAAACTAATTCCAATTTAGTTCTTCTCTACAGCTATTGATTTGATTTGCCCGAATGAAACAAATTAATTTAACCTGATATTTGGTATATATCAAGAAATTTAAATTGACATCAAGAAACTGATTGATCAATGGATTTGAATGGAAAATAGAAACATTTCAAAAAGAAGACTGCACAATATCAATTCCTAGCAAATGCTTTTAACATCAAGAGACATCAAGCTCTTAGGTTTCGACAAAGATTCTAATTTCTAAACATCAATGAACATAATAGAGCAACCAAAAAACTGAACTTTTTCAATAAAGAACAAGCATTCAAAAAAGTTCATCTAGTACCAAATATTAACATTTATATAAACAGTCGTAGAAATAGCACTGCCAGACATTGGAGAAACATGACTACCCCAATATTTATGGAGATTCAATACCAAATGACTATTAGCAATAAAAATTCAACATAAGAACTGTGTGTGCCACATTCTTCGATGGTAGTTCAACCATACTTGGTTGTTTAGCAATTAAAATTCAACAGAACTCTAAGAAGATAAGCATGAAGACTGACTCTTCTTACATGGCAAAATTGACAAACTGTCGAGCTAGTTCAAAGGCTTTGAGCAAGGAATCATCAGTTAACATTTTTTTTTTAAATTGAATTGGTCTGGTAAGACACTTGTTCCTAAACCGACTTATTTAGAAATCGATTTTGGGTGATTAACCCATTTATAACGTGTACCCATTCATGCCGGAGGAGAAACATTTTTTGCTCAGGTTGTTTGTCAGGCCATTTTATAATCCCTACCATTGGTTCAAACTTTAATTCAAACTGGAGAGGCTCCGACGAGCTTGGTCATGATTAATGCAGCTTTTGGAGGTAATGGCATCAACGTAATGGCATCGAATTCATTATAGCTCAATGAAAATGAGAAGATAACTTACAAGAATGAAGGTGCATCAGACATCTTGGGTTATGTAAATTCAAGCTATTCTTCTGCCGCAGCTCGGTGAAATTCAGAGAGAAGCACAGAAGATTTGAAGGAGGTAGAAAAGAACACCAACAGGGAAATGGATTTTTAAGCCTAAAGCTAAAACCCACTTCCTATATTTCCTATTACTACTAAAGAACCCCTCTTAATGAAAAAAATCTCTTTTTTCAGCTAAAATTATCAGTCAATAAAAACTATGACAGCCCTCTATGAGTTTCAGTTACAAAAAACCTTCAAAAAGAAGGAACAAAATCAGATCAAGTTGAAGCTTTGAAGTGTTGCTACAAAAAGTGGTGCTGGGAACCCATTAGCTAAAAAAAAGCAAACTTTTCTCTGTCAGAAGAGATCTCAAAAACCCAAACAACAAAACTACCAAAAAAACACAAGGGGTACAAGATCCATTCTAGGAACAAAACCCAAAAAGGAAATCACCCACAGAAACCTGCGGTTTATTAAAACTCTAGGATTAAATCAGCAAGAGAGAAGAAAAATGGGCATGTTGCAACTATAGCTCTAAGCTTGCCTTCCCTTAAATTTCAGAGCATTGCACGTTTTTGCATACATGACAGTTAACGGATGTTCTACAAACTTTACATAAGATCAAGTAAAATAAAAGTATTCTTCAATGTTCTTAACTATAAATGAACAGTTGTAGGCAATCCAAGCCAAGATGCAATGATAATAAAAAAACTAATTCCAATTTAATCCCCCCCCACCCACCAAACAAACCAAAAAAACAAAAAAAAACAAAACAAAACAAATGGGTATGAAGAAATCGAACCTGAGAATGGAATGCTTGTGTTCAACTTTTTTCCAACTGATGCCTTTTACTCCCAGCACCACTTCCCTAATTAAAAACAAGAACAATAGCAAACGCCAGCTGAGATTTAAATCAAGAATTAATCCCAAAAAATAAAAATAAAAACAGAAAAATGAGTTTTAAGAAATCCAACCTGAGATTTGAATGATTGTGTCCAAGCTCCTGATCAAGTTTTCTCCCATTGACGCCTTTTTCTTCGAGCACCACTTTTCTGAAAAAAATCAAGAAACAAAAGCAAAACCCACAAGAGATTGATTACACCTTAATTTAAAGAAAAGAAAAAAAATAAGAGAACACAAAATGGGTTATAAGAAATCGAACCTGAAATTTGAATGATGTGTCCAAGCTCCTGATCAAGTTTTCCCCATTGACGCCTTTTTTCTTTGAGACCCACTTTTCTGAAAAAATCAAGAAACAAAAGCAAAACGCACAAGAGACTGATTACACCTTAATTTAAAGGAAAAAAAATAAGAACACAAAATGGGTTTTAAGAAACGAACCTGAGAATCGAACGATTACATTCAAGATCCTGATCAAATATCTACCAATTGAAGCCTTTCTCTTCGAGCACCACATCTCTTGGCCTTGCATCCCCAAATGGGTTAGGTTTCCTCTTGTTATTAGCATTGGCCCCTTCATCATTAATCCCTCTCCTTTCTCTTCTATTTGTTGTTGTTCCTCTCTTTCCACTTCTTCTTCCCTGTTTCCATTACTCTCTCTCTATCTCTCTCTCTATCTCTCTCTCTTTGGGGAGACCAACTTACAACGCAAACATAATTGAAATAGGGAATTGCAAACGGTAACATATTTCAAAGTCGAATTGCAACGGTAAAATGCAGATAAAGCGACCTGACTGAAACGCCAGGCCCAAGCTAGAAATATCGGCCTAAGCATTGATCAAAATTATGATAATGGCCCACGTTTATATGAGTAATTGGGCTGTTAAGTTTCATGAGGAAACTTTTATTGCTTATATAAGGAATATAGGCTAATCAAGTGGGATATAGGCTAATTTAAGTGGGATATAGGTTAGGCCCAGAAGTGTACACAAGGCCCAAGTTTGATCGGGTCTCACTTTTTATTTTGGACTAGGCAACCCATTTTATCACATTTAAGAGAATATTCGGAATGCACATTTAATCATTCACAAACACTCAAAATATAATCTTTCATTAAATAAGACCATCTAAAAAAAGCTAAGTAAATCATATCACTATTTCCGTAATAAAAAATCAAAAGTATATTAGAATTAAATAAAAGAAGAATATTAGGAAATTTTAACTGAAGAATCAGAATTTAACTTTTTATTTATTTTTACAATTTTTTTATCTTCAATTTGAAAATTATCGATTTACAATTTGTTGCAGGGTATAGAGAGATTTGAAGACGAAATCGACAAAAGTTTGGGTTTTTAACGGGCTTAAGTTTGGCTCACTCATCGTCGGTGTCGTCTTCGTTGATGATGATGACATCATCATTGTCATCGCTGCCACCGCAAAAGCTGAGGGTTTCTATTGTCGGAGAGAGATGACGAGTGAAATGATCAATTGGACGGAGAACTGTAATTTTTGACAAGAGAAAATGGCTAAAATTGGTTAATAAGCATCAGATTTAGGTAATTTTAATACTACAATCATCAAATTATTCACGAATCTGCCCAAAATCAGTGCAGCTCAGCAGCTCTATTTATTTGGGGGAATTTCTGAATAATTCAAGAATTTTTAAAAAATACGGCGAATATTGTAACACCGATTTTGCCGGACCAGTCAGATGCTCTATGTACATGGGTTGTTTCAACAAAAATTGCATTTTGGATGCGCAAGGCAGCAGAGGGGATTTTTATTCCATTGAAACAAACTCTTACCTTCTTTATGTACAGTAAGGCCCTGTTTGGATACAAAGTTTAGATAAGTAAGGTTTATTTTTAAGTAGAGATAGGGGATATGCAAACTGCTATTTAGTAAAATATGCTAATTCGACATTTTACTTAATTACTATTTTCTTAATACTTCACTTAAAAAATAAGAGTTAAACAATCTGAGGGGAAAAAATACACAAACAAGTTAATAGGAGTTAAAGGCCGTTAAGAAAATAACGGTTTATCCACCTAACTACAGTTATGTTAGGTATCCAAACAGGACCTAAAAACAGTGGGGAGAATCTGATCATTCTTCATCATTTCATTTTTAATTATTTGGATCCCAAGATTTTTGGTTCTAAGAATCCAAACTGTTTAATTCCAATTCAAATTTTGTGGTTTTTTTTTGTATTTTACCCCCTCAAACTTGAATGGGTGGGGTATGAATACATGTAAAACTATTTCGATCCGAATATAAGTTTATGTACTAATTCCTCCGTCCCAATCCGATTTATAACTCATCCAAATTCGGATAAATATGAATATTATATTAAAGTTTCAAGCGTCAAAATAAAATGTTATAGCAAGAAAAGATGGTAACGCAAGAGATTGCAATGCTCTAAAATGATTTGATTACATCGTAAATATCCACTGCTAAATAAGAAAGTAAAGTTAAAGGTTGGAACTGTTGTAATTGGAGATTGCAAACTCAGCTCAGCATTCTGCTGAACTCCGGTCGCCCAATCAGTATGGACGGTCGCCCACGTCGGTCGCCCAAACACAGTTGTGTTGGTCGATCGGCAACTCTCTGTTGGATGACTGTGTAACTCTGGTCGCCCAAGGGGTTGGCCGACCGCCCACTCCGGTCGACCACTGTGGTCGACCGGAACTCTCTGTTGGAATTTGTTTACTCTTCGGTCGCCCAGATACAGTGGTCGCCCAAATAGGTTGGGCGACCGGATGCTGGGTTGGGCGACCGGTCGAGTCGAAAATTGTGGGCTATATAACACGTTGTTCTATGTAATGCTTTGTACATACATGTTGCTCTATACAATACTTAGTTCTGCAGTTTCTTCATTTCAATATCATTCAATTACCTAGCTTATCGTGATAGATCAAGAGAACATATTTTATAACAATTTTATATCGTTCAATTATCTATCTTGTCATGATAGATCAAAAGAACTTATTCATGCAAGCAATATCAGATAACCATATATAGTAACCATTATATCTAACAATATCAAAAAAATATACTTAAGAATGTTTCATGCAATTTCATGTAAAAACATATTTGGTATCATTTTTTTCAATAATCAATCTTATATCAATGGTAAAATCTAGCAAAAATCATGTTTTTCGGTATTTCATGCGATGTCATTTACAACTTATGTTTTGGCATAATTACAGTAAGAATAGAAATAATTACTTATAAATAGACAAAATTACATAAAATACAGAGAATTACATTAGAAAACTAAGGCAAAAAGTATCGGCTTAAAACTTGTAAAAACGAAGATTTTACGGTCAAATTATGATTCATATCGGTATACAAAAATCTGGACAGAATTACTTATTGGTAATTTTCTTATAACAGGAGCTAAAATTGACATTTCAGTCTAAAGATGAAATATAGAGCATTTCAATACGATTCTAAAGGTATATTACCAGTTGTCAGACGATTAACAAGTCAAAAGTTATACTAGGGGAGGGGCGGAGGGAGGAAAGTGGATAGGAGGGGGAGGAAAAGGTGCAGGGACGAATATGGGGGAAGAAGGGGAAGGTAGGAGTAGAGGAGGGTAGGGTAGGAAGGTGGTGTAGGAGTAGGGGATGGGAGAGTAGGGTAGGGTAGGAGTAGGAACGGGGAGGGTAGGAAGGTGATAGGAGTAGGGAAGAGAAGGGGGTAGGATTAGGGGTGGGAAGGGTAGGAGGGAAGGGGCAGAGGGAGGAAAGGGGATAGGAGGGGAAGATGGGGTGGAGGGAAGAATGAGGGTGGAAGGAGGGAAGGGGAGGGGAATGTAGGAGTAGAGGAGGGGAGGGGAGGGTCGGATAGGGTAGGAAGATAAGAGTAGAGGATGGTAGGGTAGGAAGGGGGTGTAGGAGCTGGGGATGGGAGGGTAGGGTGGGGTAAGAGTAGGGAGGGTTGGAGTAGGATAGGAGTAAGGGAGAGAAGTGGGTAGGAGTAGGGATGGGGAGGGAAGGAGGGAGGAAAGGGGATTGGAGGGGGAGGAGGAAGGAATAGAGAGGAGGGAGGGGTAGGAGAAGGGTATGAGTACGGAAAGGGTAGGAAGGAGAGTGTAGGAGTAGGGAAAGGAAGGGAATGAGGGGTGTAAGATTAGTGGAGGGAAGGGAAGGATGGGTGTAGGATGAGTGGAGGGGAGGGTATGAGGGGGTAGGATTAGTGAAGGGTAGGAGGGGGTAGGAGTAGGGGAGTATGTGTAGGAGTAGGGGAGGGAGAAATATAAGATAGGAGAGGGAAGGTAAGGAGAAAGTGGATATACAGGAGGGAAGGTTAGGAAAGGGGTGTAGGAGTTGGGGAGGGTATGGTAAGTGGGTAGGAGCAGGAGAGGGGAGGGTTAGAGGGGGAGGTAGGGGTAGGGAAGGAGTAAAGGAGTGGAAAGAGGTCAGAAGGAGGAATGGTGAGGGGGGTAAGAGGGGGTAGGAGTAGGGGAGCACAGGGGTAAGGAGAGGTGGGATTGGAGGGGGAGGGGATGAGGGAAGAAAGGGTAGGGTAGGAGAAGAAAGAGGGTTATGTTAAGAGGGAAAGGGTAGAAGGGAGGAAGTGGGGTTGGCGGATGGTAGTAGGGAGATGTGGGATGGGAGAGGGGGTATGGGGAGGTGTTTGGAGGGGTAGTTAATGTGTATGAGGGAAAGGGGGTAAGGGGGTGGGGAGGGTAGGGTAGGAGGGGAAAGGGGGATAGTGTGAGGTGTTAGAGGGCATGAGGAAGGAAGGGAGGAAGGAGGGTTAGAAAGTAGGAAGGGAGAGGGTAGGAGGGAGTAGTAGGAGGGGAGGTTAGGGTAGGAGGGGAGGTAGGGGTAGTAGTAGGGTATGCGAGGAGGTAGTGGTAGGAGTAGGGAAGGGCAAGCTAGGAGGGGGACATTGGTTAGGGGGAGGAGGAGGGTAGGGAGAAGGGGAGGTGAGGGTAGTGGTAGGAGTAGGGGAGGGAGAGTTAGTGGGGGGGGGGTAAGTGAGGAGGTAGGGGTAGGCAGTGGAGAGGAGGGAGAGGGAGAGGAGGTTAGAGAGAAAGGAAGGGGAGGGTAGGGGGTAGGAGTAGGGGAATAGAGGGTTAGAGGGGGAGGTAAGGGTTTTGGGAGGTGTAAAAGAGGGGGTGGGCGTAGGTAGGGAAGGGGAGTAGGGAGGAAGGTGGTTAGTGTAGGGAAGGGGGTAGGGGTAAGGGAGGATGTAGGGTTAAGGGGTGTAAGTAGAGGGGGTATGGGAGGTGGTAAGGGAAGGGAAAGGGGGAGTAAAGGGTGTGTAAGGGTGGAGGGTAGGAGTAGGAGGGAAAGGAGATGAGGAAGGAAAGGGTAGGTTAGGAGAGGGAGGAGTTGTAGGTTAAAAAGGGAAAGGGAGGGTAGGAGAGAGGAAGGGGAGAGGGGAGAAGGGAGGGTAGGAGAGTGTGAATGGGGGTAAGGTAGGGTAGGGTGTAGTGTTAGGGATAGGGTAAGAGGTAAGGAAGGGAGTGAGGTAGTGGATAAGAGGGGAAGGAGAGGAGGAAGGATGTAGGGTAGGGTGGAGGGGAGGTGGAATGAGTGATAGGGGATGGGGGTATGGAGAATGGTTAGGAGGAGGATGCGAAGAAGGATGAAGGGGTAAGGGTAGGTGGAGGGGGAGGTGGGATCAGGGTTATGGTAGGAAGAGAGGGAGGGGGTAAGGAAGGAGGAAGAGGTCAAAGGGTAGTCGGAGTAGGGGAAGAGGAGAAGAGAGGGGCGAGGGGTCAGAGTGGGA
>JAVXUK010000041.1:0-13042 GCA_032191725.1 Narcissus pseudonarcissus | reverse complement strand
GATGCAACAACAAGATGTTATTTGTAACAAGTAGTTTTGTTGGTTGGTTAATTGGTCACATTTTATTCATGAAATGGCTTGGATTGGTATTAGTCTGGATACGGCAAAATCATTCTATTAGATCGAATAAGTACATTCGATCTAATAAGTACCTTGTATCAGAATTGATAAATTCTATGGCTCGGATCTTTAGTATTCTCTTATTTATTACCTGTGTCTACTATTTAGGCAGAATACCGTCGCCCCTTTTTACTAAGAAACTGAAAGAAACCTCAAAAACGGAAGAAAGGGTGGAAAGTGAGGAAGAAAGAGATGTAGAAACAGCTTCCGAAAAGAAGGGGGCTAAACAGGAACAAGAGGGATCCACCGAAGAAGATCCTTCTCTTTCCTTTTTTTTGGAAGAAAAGGGGGATCCGAACAAAATCGATGAAACGGAAGAAATCCGAGTGAATGGAAAGGAAAATGAATTCAACTTTCGATTTACATTTACAGAGACAGGCTATCAAAATAGACCCATTTCTGAAGAGTCTTATCTAATGAATATCAATGAAAATCGAGAAAATTCAAGATTCAAAATATTTGATGAAAAAACGAAAAAAGATAAACTCTTTTTTGACAAACCCCTTGTAACTCTTCTTTTCGATTCGAAGAGATGGAATCGACCCTTTCGCTACATAAAAAATAATCAATTTGGAAAGGCTGTCAGAACTGAAATGTCACAGTATTTTTTTGACATATGTCAAAGTGATGGAAAAGAAAGAATTTCTTTTACATATCTTCCTAGTTTATCCATTTTTTTGGAAATGATAAAAAGAAAGATATCTCCGCCTATACTCGAAAAATTTTCATTTAATGAACTCTACCCGACCTGGGTTTATACCAACAAACAAAGAGGAAAAAGTTTTAACAACGAGTTTCTAAATCGAATTAAAGCTCTAGACAAAGAAGATAATTCTTTGAATAGACTCGAAACAAGGACTCGGACTCGGTTGTGTAATGACGATTCTACAAAAGAATACTTATCAAAAAGGTATGATCCTTTCCTGAACGGGTCGTATCGGAAAACAATCTACAAAAAGCTTTTACCCTCAACCCTAAAAAAAACTTTGATAGAAAATTTCATAAATAAATTTGGGATAAATCGGATTCATGGTATACTTCTTACAGATGTTGATTACCAAGAACAAGAATTTGAAAAAAAAATAACCAGATTTGATAAAAACCCATTATCAACAGAAATTAAAGAAAGAAAATATTTTAAGTATTTAGTAACTAAAACTGTAACTGATGCTAATGGTCAAAAAATTAGCAGAAAGTCGGTTAGAATAAAAGAAATCGGTAAAAAAATTCCTCGCTGGTCATACAAATTAATCACCGATTTAGAACAACACTCAGGAGAATATCAAGAAGACGTACCAGTAGAACATCAAATTCGTTCAAGAAAAGGCAAACGTGTAATAATTTTTACTGCTAACAAGGAGAATACTGGGCCTACGGATCCCGATGAAATAGATCAAAGAGACGAAGCGTTTTTGATACGTTATTCACAACAATCAGACTTTCGGCACGGTATAATCAAAGGTTCTATGCGATCTCAAAGGCGTAAAATAGTTATTTTCAAATTGTTTCAAGCAAATGTGCATTCCCCCCTTTTTTTGGAAAGACTACAAAAAAGGACTCTTTTTTCTTTTGATATCTCCGGGTTGATTAAACTAATTTTTAGAAATTGGGTGAGTAAAGAAGAAGCATTCAAATTTGTAGAGTATACAAAAGAACAAACAAAAAGAGAAGAAAAAAATGAAAAGAACAAAAGAAAAGAAAAAGCACAAATACAAATAGCAGAGGCCTGGGAGAACATTCCATTTGCGCAAGCAATAAGGGGTTGCATGTTACTAACTCAATCTATTTTTAGAAAATATATTCTATTACCTTCATTCATAATTGCGAAAAATCTGGGACGTATATTGCTATTGCAACTTCCTGAATGGTCTGATGATTTTCAGGAATGGAATAGAGAGACCCATCTTAAATGTACCTATAACGGCGTTCCGTTGTCCGAAACAGAATTTCCGAAAAATTGGTTGACAGACGGTATTCAGATAAAAATATTATTTCCTTTCTGTCTGAAACCTTGGCACAAATTGAAATTACGGTCCTATCAGAAAGATCTAATGAAAAAGAAAAAAGAAGAAAAAGACGATTTTTGTTTTTTAACAGTTTGGGGAATGGAAACTGAACTTCCTTTTGGTTCGCCCCAAAAACCCCCTTCCTTTTTTAAACCCATTTTTAAAGAATTTGAAAAAAAAATTGGAAAATGTAAAAAGAAGTATTTTCGAGTTCTAACAATTTCCAAAGGAAAAACAAAATTACTTCAAAAAGTTTCAAAAGAAACAAAAAAATGGGTTATCAAAAATGTTATTTTTATAACAAAAATAATAAAAAAAGTAAATCCAACTCTCTTATTTAGATTAAGAAAAGTACAAGTATATGAATCGAGCAAAATTAAAGAAGAAAAAGATTCCATAATAAGTAATAAAATAATTCACGAATCGTTTAGTCAAATTGAATCTCCGAGTTGGGCAAATTCTTCATTTCCAGAAAAAAAAATGAAGGATCTGACCGATAGAACAAATACAATTCAAAATCAAATAAAAAGAATCACAAAAGAGAAAAAAAAAGTAACTCCAAGAATTAATCTTAGTCTTAACAAAACAAGTTATAATGTTAAAAGATTCAAAAAATGGCAAATATTAAAAAGAAGAAATGCTCGATTAATCTGTAAATTGCGATTTTTTTTGAAATTTTTCATTGAAAAAATATACACAGATATATTTTTATATATCATTAATATTCCCAGAAGAAATACAAAACTTTTTCTTGAATTAACAAAAAAAATTATTGACAAATCATCCATTTTCAATAATGAATTCAATAATGAAAGAAAAGAAGAAATAATTAATAAGAAAAAGAAAACTCCAATTCCGTTTCTTTCGACTCTAAAAAAGCCGCTTGATGATAGTAATATTAAAGCAATTTTTTATGAATTATCATACGTGTCACAAGCATATGTATTTTACAAATTATCACAAATTCAAGTTAGTAACTCGTTAAAATCTGTTATTCAACAATATCAAGGAATCCCCCCTTTTCTTAAGCCTAAAATAAAGGATTTTTTTGAAACACGAGGAAGGGTTCATTCAAAATTAACAGATAAGAAACTTTCGAATTATGAAACGAATCAATGGAAAAAATGGTTAAGAGGACATTATCAATACCATTTATCTCAGACCAGATGGTCTAGATTAATACCAGAAAAATGGAGAAATACAATTCATCCGCGTCGTATAGCTAAAAAGGAAAATTTAAGAAAATGGCGTTCATATGAAAAAGACCAATTAATTGATTCCAAAAAACAATTCGAAGTACATTCATTATCTAATCAAAAAGATAATTTTCTAAAATACTATATATATGATCTTTTATCATATAAATTTCTTAATTATGAAAATAAAACGGAATGCTTTTTTTATAGACCTCTCTTTCAAGGAAATAAGAACCAAGAAATTTCTTATAACACGCCTAAAGAAACCTTTTTTGATATACTGAGGAACATCCCCATTAAAAATGATCTAGGAAGGGTCGATATTCTATATATGGCAAACCCAACCGATAGAAAATTTTTTGATTGGAAAATTTTCCATTTTTATCTTAGGCAAAAAGTCGATATTGAGGCCTGGATCAGAATCGATACCAATAGGAATAAAAATACTCAAATAATTTCTAAAAAAGATCTTTTTTATCTTATGATTCCAGAAATCAATCCACCAAATTTCTACAAAAGATTTTTTGATTGGATGGGAATGAATGAAAAAATGCTAAAGCATTCCACATCGAATCTGGAACTTTGGTTCTTCCCAGAATTTGTCTTACTTTATAAGACATATAAAATGAAACCTTGGTTTATACCAAGCAAATTACTTCTTTTAAATTTAAATAATAAAAAAATAAAGGAAAAAGGAAGTTTTTTTATAGCATTGAATAAAAAGCATCGAAATCAAGAAGAAAAAGAACCCACAAATCGAGAAGATCGGAGATCCGTTCTATCACAACAAAAAAATATGGAAGAAAATTATGCAATATCAGACGAGAAAAAGAAAAAACAATACAAAAGAAACACGGAAGCAGGACTAGATTTCTTCCTGAAACGTTATTTGCTTTTTCAATTGAGATGGGATGAGACTTTGAATCAAAGAATGATCAATAATATAAGGGTATATTGTCTCCTGCTTAGACTGATCGATCCAAGAAAAATTACTATATCCTCGATTCAAAAGAAACAAATACATTTGGATATAATGCTGATTCAGAAGAATTTAACTCTTTCAGAATTGATGAAGAAGGGAGTATTGATTTTAGAACCCATTCGTCTGTCTGGAAAAACAGATGGACAATTTATTATGTATCAAACCATAGGTATTTCGTTGGTTCATAAGAGTAAGTACCAAACGAATCAAAAATACCAAGAGCAGGGATATCTTTCTAACAATCATTTTGATGAAACTATTTCAGCACGTCAGAGAATAGCCGGAAATAGAGACAAAAATGATTTTGATTTACTTGTTCCTGAAAATATTTTATCATTTAGGTGTCGTAGAAAATTGCGAATTCTAATTTGTTTCAATTCAAAGAATAGAAATTATAGAGATAGAAATCCCGTATTTTGGAACAGAAAGAACGTAAAAAATCGCAGCCAAGCTTTACATGCCAATAACCATCTTGATAGAGAGAAAAATCAATTAATGAAATTTAAGCTCTTTCTTTGGCCTAATTATCGATTCGAAGATTTAGCTTGTATGAATCGTTATTGGTTTGATACCAATAATGGCAGTCGTTTCAATATGTTAAGGATACATCTGTACCCACGATTTAAAATTTGTAGATAATACACTCTTTCTATATATCCTATACCCTATAATTATATACCCTATTCTATATAGAGTATAGGAAAACAAACAAATACACAGATCACACATCTTGTCTCACATTTCATTCTAGTATCCAATATGAAATGAATAGTTTCTCAATTAGATCTCGAAATGAATCAACAAAATCTTCTTCGTTTTAGGTTTAAATTCTTCGATGCAAAAATGTATCAATCTTTTTCTATTCCTATCTAATAAATCCAATTTGAAATTGGATTGATTGATTTGAATTCGGAAAATTAGGATTTCATAAAGAAATTTTGCTTAGATTATTGTATTCAAATTAATAGCATTATTATTACTATCCATATCTGTAAAAAGGAGGGGAATTTTTTTATGGTAAAAAATTCATTCATTTCGGTTATTTCTCAAAAAGAAAATGAAGAAAACAAAGGGTCTGTTGAATTTCAAGTATTCAGTTTCACTACTAAGATAAGGAGACTTACTTCCCATTTGGAATTGCACAAAAAAGACTTTTCGTCTCAGAGAGGTTTGCGAAAAATTTTGGGCAAACGTCAACGACTGCTGGCCTATTTGTCAAAAAGAAATAGAGGGCGCTATAAAGAATTAATTGGTAAGTTGGATATTCGAGAGATAAAAACTCGTTAATTTGGTGCGTGCTACCCTTTGAGCTTAGTCGTTTTAATTTTGATGAACTTCTTTTTAATTTCAGCAATGCATGGAAGAATGACTCGGGAAAAACTTATGATTGCACCAACTCCAAGAAAAGACCTCATGATAGTCAATATGGGCCCTCACCACCCATCAATGCATGGTGTTCTTCGACTGATCGTTACTCTCGATGGTGAAGATGTTATTGACTGTGAACCAATATTGGGTTATTTACATAGAGGGATGGAGAAAATTGCGGAAAATCGAACAATTATACAATATTTGCCTTATGTGACACGCTGGGATTATTTAGCTACTATGTTCACAGAAGCAATAACTGTAAATGGACCCGAGCAGCTGGGCAATATTCAAGTACCTAAAAGGGCTAGCTATATCAGAGCTATTATGTTGGAGTTGAGTCGTATCGCTTCCCATTTGTTATGGCTTGGCCCTTTTATGGCAGATATTGGGGCACAGACTCCTTTCTTCTATATTTTTCGAGAACGAGAATTAATATATGACCTATTTGAAGCTGCTACCGGTATGCGCATGATGCATAATTATTTTCGTATCGGAGGAGTCGCTGCTGATCTACCTCATGGCTGGATAGATAAATGTTTGGATTTTTGTGATTATTTTTTAGGCGGGGTTGCTGAATATCAAAAGCTTATTACGCGGAATCCTATTTTTTTAGAACGAGTTGAAGGCGTAGGCATTATTGGCGGAGAAGAAGCACTAAATTGGGGTTTATCGGGGCCAATGCTACGAGCTTCCGGAATAGAATGGGATCTTCGTAAAGTTGATCGTTATGAGTGTTACGACGAATTTGATTGGGAGATTCAATGGCAAAAAGAAGGAGATTCATTAGCTCGGTATTTAGTACGAATCAGTGAAATGACAGAATCTATAAAAATTATACAACAGGCTCTGGAAGGAATTCCAGGGGGTCCCTTTGAGAATTTAGAAAGCCGCCGCTTTGATAGAATAAAAGACCCTGAATGGAATGATTTTGAATATCGATTTATTAGTAAAAAACCTTCTCCAACTTTTGAATTGTCCAAACAAGAACTTTATGTAAGAGTCGAAGCACCAAAAGGAGAATTGGGAATTTTTCTGATAGGAGATCGGAGCGTTTTTCCTTGGAGATGGAAAGTCCGACCGCCGGGTTTTATAAACTTGCAAATTCTTCCACAGCTAGTTAAAAGAATGAAATTGGCTGATATTATGACGATACTAGGTAGTATAGATATCATTATGGGAGAAGTTGATCGGTGAAATGATAATTGATACAACAGAAATACAAGCCCTCAATTCTTTTTTCAGATTGGAATCCTTAAAAAAAGCCTACGAGATCATATGGATGCTTGCCCCTATTTTCATTCTTGTATTAGGAATTACACTAGGTGTACTAGTAATTGTTTGGTTAGAAAGAGAAATATCTGCAGGGATACAACAACGTATTGGGCCCGAATACGCGGGGCCTTTAGGAATTCTTCAAGCTTTAGCAGATGGTACAAAACTACTTTTCAAAGAGAATCTTCTTCCATCTAGAGGAGATACTCGCTTATTCAGTCTCGGACCATCCATAGCAGTCATATCCATTTTACTAAGTTATTCAGTAATTCCTTTTAGCTATCGCTTTATTCTAGCCGATCTTAGTATTGGTGTTTTTTTGTGGATCGCCGTTTCAAGCCTTGCTCCCGTCGGACTGCTTATGTCGGGATATGGATCAAACAATAAATATTCCTTTTTAGGTGGATTAAGGGCTGCTGCTCAATCAATTAGTTATGAAATACCATTAACTCTATGTGTATTATCAATATCTCTACGTGTGATTCGGTAAGACACAAAATTTCCCCTATTTCTTTTCAGAAAGTTAAATGATTTGAATATCTATTTTTTTATTCATCATTGAGTTGATGAATTAAACCAGATAGTTATATGAGTGAAATAAAACGGCTTAAAAATTTGTTGTTAAAGGAATTCAATCTCATTTCCTATGTACAAGAATTAAGTGAAAGTAAACATAAGCAGTCGAGACTGTTTACCCCAAGATTGATTAGTCATCATGGCTTGAAGCGGGTTCAAAAGATTAGGGTTTTTATTATACTATTACCATAGATGTATTACCCTACTAATGAGAGATTTCAAAAAAACGAGTGGATGGTTAGGAAGACCAAGATACACAAAGGGTTAGTAATGGAGATTCTGTAAATTATCCAATAGGATATTTTTTTATAGAAAAGCAATTCAAATTGGGGCTTAAAATTGGTAGAAATGATTAAGAAGTACTCCCCACGATTTCGATCCAGAGTATGTTCCTATCCACTGATTAAGTAAATAACTATCAAGAACGAAGAAATCTTTTATTTTGTATTTTTTGGATTTTTCTAAGAAAGGAGAATAGGAACGAAATAAAATAGAAAGACTAGAATTGCAAAAAATAAAATTCTAATTCTTTTTCGTAATCGAAAATGAGAAAAGGTTGAAATATCTATGTGATATTCCTCTAAAAAGTCTTTTTTTTTCTTAATTCAAGGATAAAGTTATTAATCAACGAAGAAAAATTAAAGTTTGTAAAAGATGAGATGAATTCAGAAGCACTTTTTATTATAAATCTAGCAGACAGAATTCCATTGGTCTAATTCTAGGCCTTCAAACACATTAAGATAAATAATGTTGAAATGAAAGGCTCATGGATTTATTTTTATTTGTGACTGTGACCTATGAGGAGCCGTATGAGGTGAAAATCTCATGTACGGTTCTGTAATAGCGACGGGAACAGTGATGTTATCGTCGACTATGATTATCTAATAGTTTAAGTACAGTTGATATAGTTGAAGCACAATCAAAATATGGTTTTTGGGGGTGGAATCTGTGGCGCCAACCTATAGGGTTTATCGTTTTTCTAATTTCTTCTCTAGCCGAGTGCGAACGATTACCTTTTGATTTACCAGAAGCAGAAGAAGAATTAGTAGCAGGTTATCAAACCGAATATTCGGGCATCAAATTTGGTTTATTTTATGTTGCTTCATATCTAAATTTACTAGTTTCTTCATTATTTGTAACAGTTCTTTACTTGGGGGGTTGGAATCTTTCTATTCCATACCTATTCCTTCCCGAACTTTTTAACATAAATAAAAGAAGTCAAGTTTTTGGAACAATAATTGGTATCTTTATTACATTAGCTAAAACTTATTTGTTCTTGTTCATTTCTATTGCAACAAGATGGACTTTACCGAGACTGAGAATGGACCAACTATTAAATCTTGGGTGGAAATTTCTTTTACCTATTTCTCTAGGCAATCTATTATTAACAACTTCGTCCCAACTTCTTTCACTGTAAAGGAATAGAATATTCTGTACAACTTATCTTAAACAAGAAAAAGAAACAAGTAAAATTATTTATAGATATTCAGATATGTTCGCTATGCTAACTCAGTTCTTCAACTCTGGTCAACAAACAATACGAGCTGCCAGGTACATTGGTCAAGGTTTCATGATTACCTTGTCCCACGCGAATCGTTTACCTGTAACTATTCAATACCCCTACGAAAAATTGATCACATCAGAACGTTTCCGGGGCCGGATCCACTTTGAATTTGATAAATGCATTGCTTGTGAAGTATGTGTTCGTGTATGTCCTATAGATCTACCTGTTGTAGATTGGGAATTGCAAACTGATATTCGAAGGAAACGATTACTGAATTACAGTATTGATTTTGGAATCTGTATATTTTGTGGTAATTGCGTCGAGTATTGTCCAACAAATTGTTTATCAATGACTGAAGAATATGAACTTTCTACCTATGATCGTCACGAATTGAATTATAATCAAATTGCTTTAGGTCGCTTACCGGCATCAATAATTGAAGATTACACAATTCGAACAATTTCTTTGAATTTACCTCAAATAAAAAATGTATAAAACCCCGGATTCACAAAACATTTACAAATTCAAAATCCAAATATTTTTGGATCTAAAGGAATGGGCTTGGTCAATACAAAAGAACGGTTGGGGAGAATCGTGGCTTCATTTTGATTAAAAATAGATTTCTTTTCGAATAATGATTTGAAAATATAAAGTTTTCACCCCTGCTTTCCAGAATAAGAGCAGTCCAATACTGTATTTACAGCAATCCGAATCACCCCCATTCAAATTTAATTCAATTAAAATTAAGAAGTATCCTAAAAAATAGGATGACTTCTTTTTTCCTGGTCCGGTCAAAAAAGGCATGAAATATTTCGATTTTTGATAAAATCAAATGGATTTACCTGGACCAATACATGATTTTCTTTTAGTCTTTCTGGGATCGGGTCTTATATTAGGAAGTCTGGCGGTAGTATTACTTCCGAATCCAATTTATTCGGCCTTTTCATTGGGATTGGTTCTTTTTTGTATATCCTTATTCTATATTCTATCGAACTCGTATTTTGTAGCTGCTGCGCAGCTCCTTATTTATGTAGGAGCTATAAATGTTTTAATCATTTTTGCTGTGATGTTCGTGAATGGTTCAGAATATTACAAAGATTTTCATCTTTGGACTGTTGGGGATGGAGTTACTTCAATGGTTTGTACAAGTCTTTTTATTTCACTAATTACTACTATTCCAGATACGTCCTGGTATGGTATCATTTGGACCACAAAATCAAATCAGATTCTAGAACAAGATTTGATAAGTAATAGTCAACAAATTGGAATTCATTTAGCAACAGATTTTTTTCTTCCATTTGAACTCATTTCAATAATTCTTTTAGTCGCCTTAATAGGTGCTATTGCTATAGCTCGTCAATAAGAAATCTTTAAATTAAACCGGTTAATTCAAATAGACTCAACGCAAAAGGAATGTTAGAATTTGTTAATTTGAGTTAATTTCTGTCTTCTGTCTAAAAAATATAATAATAGAATAGAAGGGCTTTCGTTTTATTACCAATCTATTCCATTGTTCCATATTTGTTAAAATCAAATCGAGTGAATTATTGTTCAGATTAAAATCAATCAAAATTGATAAGGAGTTGGTTAATGATGCTCGAACATATACTTGTTTTGAGTGCCTATTTATTTTCTATTGGTATCTATGGATTGATCACAAGTCGAAATATGGTTAGAGCCCTTATGTGTCTTGAACTTATATTAAATTCAGTTAATATCAATTTTGTAACATTTTCTGATATTTTTGATAATCGTCAATTAAGAGGAGACATTTTCTCAATTTTTGTTATAACTATTGCAGCCGCTGAAGCAGCTATCGGACCTGCTATTGTTTCATCAATTTATCGTAACAGAAAATCAACTCGTATTAACCAATCAAATTTGTTGAATAAATAGTATTAATCATATAGATGAAAATTTGAATATTAATAAATTAATTCAAATTTCAAATTTGTGGATTTGATACGGGCAAGGTATGGTCGTGGTTGCAAAAAAATAAGAAGTCAAAGTATTTTGGACCTCCCTCATAAATCAATTCGGAAGTAAATTGATTCTGATCACTCATTGATTCGTCTGGAATCTAACTATAGGATTCATTTATAAGTTAGTTTACTAGACTGAAAATTTATGACGTTCAAAAATGTATAGATCAAATGTCACATTCAGTAAAGATTTATGATCCATGTATAGGATGTACTCAATGTGTCCGAGCGTGCCCCACTGATGTATTAGAAATGATACCCTGGGACGGATGTAAAGCTAAACAAATCGCTTCTGCTCCAAGAACCGAGGACTGTGTTGGTTGTAAGAGATGTGAATCCGCCTGCCCGACGGATTTTTTGAGTGTTCGAGTTTATTTATGGCATGAAACAACTCGCAGTATGGGTCTAGCTTATTGATACATTCCATAAAACTCTACTTGAATCCATTTTCTTTTTTTTTACCGAAAAAATCCGTGCTCAAAATCAAATTCAATTGAGCACGGATTTTTCTGGACCAAGTCTATCTTGTCTTTACCACGAACCATTTTTCTTGTTTAACAATAATTGTAGTTTTGCCAATATTTGCGGGTTGCTTAATTTTTTTTCTTCCACATAAGGGAAATAGAGAAATCCGCTCATATACTATATGTATCTGTATCTTAGAACTTCTTCTAACGACTTACGCATTCTGCTATCATTTTCAATCGGACGATCCATTAATCCAACTAATGGAGGATTATAAATGGATCCATTTTTTTGATTTCCATTGGAGATTAGGAATAGATGGACTTTCTATAGGACCTATTTTACTGACGGGATTCATTACCACTTTAGCTACTTTAGCGGCTTGGCCGGTTACTCGAGATTCTCGATTATTTCATTTCCTAATGTTAGCAATGTACAGTGGTCAAATAGGATTATTTTCCTCTCGAGATCTTTTACTTTTTTTCCTCATGTGGGAGTTAGAATTAATTCCCGTTTATCTACTTGTATCTATGTGGGGAGGAAAAAAGCGCCTGTACTCAGCTACAAAATTTATTTTGTACACAGCGGGGGGTTCTATTTTTCTTTTAATGGGAGTTCTGGGTATCGGTTTATTTGGTTCTACTGAACCAACATTAAATTTTGAAATATTAACTAATCAGTCCTATCCTGTGGCCTTGGAAATAATATTTTATATTGGATTTTTTCTTGCTTTTGCTGTAAAATTACCAATCATACCCCTACATACATGGTTACCAGATACCCACGGAGAGGCACATTATAGTACTTGTATGCTTCTAGCTGGAATCTTATTAAAAATGGGAGCCTACGGATTAGTTCGGATTAATATGGAATTGTTTCCCCACGCCCATTCTATATTTTCTCCTTGGTTAATAATAGTAGGCGCAATGCAAATAATCTATGCAGCTTCAACATCTCTTGGTCAACGGAATTTAAAAAAAAGAATAGCCTATTCCTCTGTATCTCATATGGGTTTCATAATTATAGGAATTGGTTCTATCACGGATATGGGACTAAATGGAGCCCTTTTACAAATAATCTCTCATGGATTTATTGGTGCTGCGCTTTTTTTCTTGGCCGGAACAACTTATGATAGACTACGTCTTGTTTATCTTGACGAAATGGGTGGAATAGCTATCCCAATGCCAAAAATATTCACGATGTTCAGTAGCTTTTCGATGGCCTCCCTTGCATTACCAGGTATGAGTGGCTTTGTTGCTGAATTAATAGTATTTTTTGGACTAATTACTAGTCCAAAATATCTTTTAATGACAAAACTCCTAATTACTTTTGTAATGGCAATTGGAATGATATTAACTCCTATTTATTTATTATCTATGTTACGCCAGATGTTCTATGGATACAAAATATTTAATGGCCCAAACTCTTATTTTTTGGATTCTGGGCCCCGAGAGTTATTTCTTTTGATCTCTATTTTTTTACCCGTACTCGGTATTGGTATGTACCCTGATTTTGTTCTTTCACTATCAGTTGAAAGGGTTGAAGTTATTCTATCTAATTCTTTTTAT